>FIZR01006765.1:0-11444 GCA_900060175.1 Ferrisia virgata
AAAAGAGTAATATATTCTTTAATAAAATTGTAACCATGCAGCTAAAAAGTGAATACATAAAGTCGCGCTGTCATCCCCACCCTAGCAATACATAAGTATAAAAATGGCTTGTGTCGTTTCTTTATTTTTTCATGTTGGAATTTTCCTAATAAATAGTTGAATGTTAAAATTGTTTACTTTCATTACTTGATTTTTATAACTAAGTAATAGTTGTACTCATTTTTCAAATGGTAATACTAGTTTTAACTTCTGAAAACAAAAATTTTTCCAAGTTCCTACACGCCAAAAATGCATATAAAAGCCAATATGCCCTATCTTAACATGTGAGGTAGTACAGTAGTAGGTTAGGTGGAAGGCATACAAGAGCTTAAGAATGAAGAATAAATTGATTCAAATTGCCCCACCATTACTTTTGAAAAGAGTTCTAACGTTAACGTGTTCCTAAACAGACGTGTTTTTGTGCGTTCTTTCTTACTCGGTGCAGTGCTATCCCGTACTTATTGTAAAACTTAATCTCTTCCTAGTGTTGTGTTACATGTACGTAGCTTATCGATTATTTTCGTGTATCGTCTAAAATTAAACCGGTCTCAGTTTATCTGAGCCGGTGAGAATACTTTCCTTAAACATGACCACCCCTACCTCCTCTCAAATCACTGGTACTGACTACAGGCCAGCGATAAGCAGCAACAAAACATAATCAGACTCTGTGAACATGGAAACCTTTCCCAAAAAAAACCAAGCGATAATTTTTCCACTCGTTTCGGGTTCAAATGCTTCGTACTATGCGAAGACAATGGCCTAATTAATCGGCGTGACAAATATCCTACACTGCGGAGTTATCCCTGAAAAGTGTGTGCGCATGTACTTAAAATCTAAAGAAATTGTCCAAAACTTCCTACAATCTGGCAGCAAGTTAGAAATTGATAGACAGGTTATTCAAGGAAGGCCTTACATCACGACTAACAAAAAAATAATAATCTCTAATGTACCTCCGCATGTCCCACACAGTATTATTCTAGATCTTATTGCAACTTTTGGAGCAATACCAGCAACTCGCATCAATTTCCTTCACTGTTCAATTGAAGAAGAATTGCGTCCTATTATGTTGGAAAGTCGTTCGATCTTTATTACTCAAGATACAGTTCATAAACTCCCTCCATCAGCCATCGTTAAGTACGAAGTATCAAGAATATTATGCGGCCATTTTATAGCTAAAAGTATGGTACTTTCGTGTGGTACTTACCAAAATCACATAGAAGTTAAATTCATTCGACAAGAAAAACGAATTCAAAATTTTCATGCAAAAAAATTGGGATACCAAAAACCACATTTCGGCTGATAACATTATAGTAAATAATGCAAAGACTGTGCTAACTAGGTTAGAACATGAAAAACAAAGTTACCAACATATGTCTACAGTTTCAAGAAAATTGGTCAACAACAGTATGAGTAAATGGAATGATTCATGTCGCCCCACTGACCCATTCTGCCTCACCTTACTGTACGCACCGTAACCAAAGTGGGAAATCGAGACTGAAGTGAATTAAAAAAATTTTCCGCTTTCATTCACACAAATTTTCGAATTTAAATTTAAGGTTAGACTTATTCTATGCAAAAATCATGATTAAATATTTTTTACACAATTTTGTACGATTTTTTATATATTCACACCAGTAAGAAAATGAGTACTAGAACATAAGTAGTTGTATTGTTGCCAAAATTATCAGTAGTAAACTAGTACTCATTTTTTTACTAGTAAACTACTAGTTCTTTCTATTAGGGATGACTATAAAAAAAAGTCTTAATGATCTTTTAGTACCCTAAAAAAGATTTTGTTGATACCCCCCCCCCCTTTAATCCGCTGTAAGAAAACTTTAAAGAAGTAGAAGAGGCTTTTGAAGATAGTCACATCGCAATGATAGGACTAGTCGAAATAAGAAGACCACAAGAAGCCATATACGTTACAAAACGACAGCATTTATTCGTTCACACAAACACACACACACACACACACACACAGCGACAAAGGACAAAAATGCGTAGGACTTTTGATACATAAAAGCTTTGTAAATGCCATGATAGAATTCAAAACAATATCGGAACGAATAGCAACCTTGAAAATACAGATAGGTAATCAATCCATAACACTAATTCAAATCTATGCACAAACTTCAACGTCAAACAAAAACGAATGTGATATATTCTACAATCTGTTCGCTGCAACATACAATAAAACTAAATTAAATCGAAACAACTTGGTTTTCATCAGAGGTGATTTTAATAGCCAAATAGGAGAAGCTAAGGCAGAGCACGAATATAAGATAGGTCAATATGGTTTCGGAAAATGAAATAATAGAGGCTGAAAAATGTTGAGATTTTACGAAGAACTCAATCTAAAGATGATCAATACGCAATTCAAGAAACGAAGAGGCAAAAGATGGACTTGGATCACACCAAACCAATGTTTTAAATCCCAAATAGACTTCTTTATTACTAATATAAATGTAAACTATGTAATAGATTGCGATATTGTAAATTTTAATTACAATACTGATCGTAGATTGTTAGGATGCAGAATAAGAATTAAAAATAATGTTAATAATATTAAAAGGTACTCTAAAACTAAACAATTTAAAATAACCAAAGATGACGCAGGCGAATGCCAAAATGCATTAAGTAACTATATAAACAATAAAGACCATGTAAACGTCGTAGACCTAATCAAAAGAGCAACCGAAAAAGTAAGAAATAACGTAACAACGACCAACAAACCAAATAGTCCACCAAGCCGAATAAAAAACTTAATAAACAAATGCGAAAAAGTAAAAAGAATTAAAAATAAAACGTTAGAAGATAAAATAGAACTGAACTTAAAATGTAAATTAGTAAAATACCGACTGAGGGAATACAATAATACTAGAAAAACTGAAATGATCAACAATTTCCTAGATTACCACTACTTACTACAAAAACCTGTACAATAAGGACCAACAAAGTACTTATAAATTAAACAACATACAAATCTCTGAACAAGAATCTAAATTTTTATTCTTCGAAATAGAACATATTCTGAAAAATTTGAAAGTTGGCAAGGTTGAATACTTAAAATATGGAGGATAGCTATTCACTGCAAAACTAACAAACATTTTTAACGAAATACTAGAAACGAAAACAATACCACAGGAATGGAAAAAATCATATGTAATTCTGTTACACAAAAAAGGTAACAAACATGAAATTATTAATTACAGACCAATTACCCTAAACCCTGCGATATCTAAAATTTTCTCAAGCTTAATAAGAACAAGATTGCGAAGAGTACTGAACGAACAACAACCATGGGAACAAGCTGGCTTTAGAAAAAACTTCTCAACTATAATACAAAAATGTAACGAATATAACATAGAACTACATCTAGCTTTCATCGACTATACTAAGGCTTTTGACTCACTCAAAATCGTCAAAGAAACTTACAAACAGACTGAAAACAACTCAAAATGCAATAGAACAATCCATATTAAGTTTTAGAAAACGAGACCAAATAAGAAGCAGTACTTTAAAAACAAAACTAAAAGAAAATATTAACGTAATTCACTAAATAAACAGAGGAAAATGGAACTGGGCCGGACATATAGGAAGAATGACTGACGACCAATGGATTTATAAAATGACTTACTGGTAGCTATTTCATAGAACTAGAAATAACAGCAGACAGAAAGCTGGATGACTGACAACTTCAACAAGTTTCTAAGTCACAAACTTTTACACAGAATAACTCATGACAGAAACGAATGGAAACAACTACGTGAAACCTTCGCTGAAGCTGGGCCTGGCCGATAAAAAATTTTATTTGATTCAGCTAATAAAGGTTTATTTATTTATTTTATAGAAAATCAGAAATTCAATTATGCAAAAGTATGAAAACTAAAAAAAATACATGAAAAATATAATATCTATCTACTAAGTCAAAATCTAAAGGGTGAATTCATTAAAGTGAATATTTTATTGAATATTCCACGATAATTATCGCTCAAATTTCTGAATCCTAGTGGCAGTAAAATTGACTAAACTAGAGAACAATTTAAAAATAAAAAAAAGAATTTTTATGATGGAAAAAAATTTGAACTAGCAATAGAGAATCTAGAAATTCTAAACGCTTGGTCATCAAGCAAAATTGCGTATCAGCAGATAATAAAATGTTTTATTAACGAAGCAAAAAAAAACAATAGTACAGTCACTATACATACACGTATTGTATTTCGAACATGGAATGAAATATTTTTAAATGCATAAACTCGTAAGTTTTTATTTGAGTTTTAATGTAATTTATATGCCGACCAAGCTGAAGCAAATGCTGCGGAATTTTCCTCCTAGCGTGGTACTTACCTCTCTTATATCTTTTGGAGAAACAATAGTAACTACTTTTCGACTAGAAACAGATGAATTTTTGAATTTACGAATCCCCTGGTGTCCATTTGATCCTCTGTTTCCATTCATAATGTACGATATTCACCATAACACGATGTGTTTAGTTGGCGATCGATATGAGCATTTTTGCCCCTAATGGACGGATTCGATCGGATAGCACGGAGCGTACAAAATTCTCGATATTCTGACCTATTGTGTAAAATACTACGATATAATGAAAATCACTCCGAAACAATTAAAATTCAAAGGGTGGTTGGTACTTGGTGTAGTAGTTGACGAAAGTTTGGGCAACTTTAGAACTTATCCCATTCATCGCAAGTGTAAATAAAAAAGATAAAAAGGATGAAGAATTAAATGAGTGGTGTAGCAGGCAAGGCTTGTAAGGGCCGAATTTTCTTACAGCGTGTTTCAGGGTTTTAAAAGTGCTGGATTTTTATCGAGATGGGAAATTTCGAAGGAATTACTACGATAATAAATGTGATTATCCCAATGTTTCGGTATTAGATTAGAAATTGGCCTTGTTTTCAGTGAATGTTTGAGAAACAGTTGATGAAAGTAGGTTGGCAAGGTTTTTGGAACCCTCTCTTGATTCTTTTAGCAGTGCAGAAAATTTGTCTTTGTTTATTTGCTATTCGAGATACCAAAATATGTAAATTTTTCATATTGATTCTTTGCGTCAGTTTCATCAATACAACATATTTCAGCTGTCTCTTTTGTTTCAGTGATCCGGAGCATACCTAGAATTTTCAAAATACTCAAAATACACAAAATATCCGAAATTCTAAAAAATTTTAGGATATTCGGCTTTCAGAGAAAGTTCAGAATATCAAAAAACTTTTAAATTCTAGGAATTCGCAGAATACGCCAAATTTTTAAAATGCCTGGATTTATTCTAGAAACATTAAATATCCACAACACTTTGATTACTCAGAATTTTCAGCAATCAGATCAGAATATACTCTGGATGGTTAAATTTCTCCGAATCCACAGCAGTTATTTCTAGAATACCCAGAATACGCAAACTCCATCGGAAGTCAAAAATATCTGGGAATTTTAGATTTCTGTGGATTCTCAGACTACCGACTCAGAATCTCCAGAGTGTCGAATTTTCCCTTAGAAATACAAAATATCCAGAAACTCGAATTGCTTAGAATATTCAGAATTATGAATAATAAAGTGCTTAGATTCCCCAGAATATGCATAAGTAATTTCTTGAATGCTTGGAATATTCTGAGTGTCTATATTTCTTAGAATACATCAAATACCCAGAATCCCCAATTTTTTGAAACGATCAGAATATTCAAAAAATTTGAAATTTTAATGTCTCAAATTATTCAAAATTCCTAGAATACTCTAAATTTTTCAAAAGCCCCAAAATATCCGGAGTGCTTTTACTTCTTAGAATTTTAAAATTTCAAAAATAATTTGAATACGCAAATTTCTTGAATGCTTAGAATATTTAGAATGTTCTTGTTTCTCAGAATACTAGGAATATCTCCAGTTTCTAGGTTGCGCAGAATATATGCAATACTGAGTAATTTCAGAATACAGACAAATTCTGAACGGTTCCAAATTCGCATAATATTAAAATTTTTTTATGAAAAAAATATATGGACACTTGAAGTATTCAGAACTTTCAGATACCCAGGATTTGAAGAATGCTCTCAATACTCAGATTACTTAGAATACAAATACCAATTTTTTGATTTCTTAGAATATTTACTTAGAATGTGCTGATCTCTGATGGTACCCAAAATAAGTAGAATTTTCAATTTGCCCTTTGTAAGCAATTAAGACCAACTGATGATGAATGTCAGAAACTCTCAAAATTTTAGAATCCCAAAAATCATATGAAAGTCAACAGAATTTCTAGATAATTCAGATTTTCTCCTCCATCTACCGCATCTTATTGCAAAATATTTTGTGCCCTTCATTTTCTTAGAATTTCCGAATTCAGAGGATACTCTGAATTCTCACGTTATTTAGAATACAAACACTAATTTCTTGATCAATCACAATACTTCTTTACAATATGCAGATTTTTCAAAACATTCAAAACCATCAGAATTTTTAATTAGCTCAAAATACTCAGGAACTATTTTTTAGAATTCATAGAAAACCTTAAATATACATTTATTTGATTTTCTACTGTCTGTTGTTTTCCTGCCCCTTTCCCTATGCAAAATATTCTGAGTGTTACTTTTTTTTAAATGGAATGTCAAGAATTCTAAGGATGCGCTGAATTCTAAAATTACTCAAAATACACAGATTTCTTGAAATGCTCAATATCATTAGAATTTTTAACTTCTGAACATACTCAGAAACCCTAAAATTCAGAATTCTAAAAAATATTAGTGTACCCAAAATTTTGAAAATAAGTTTAGATTTTTTCCACTCTCTCCCCCGCTCCCTAAACCTATTGCAAAATATTATGAACCCTCAGTTTTTGTAATGAAATGTCAAGAATTCAAGGGATACACTGTATTCTTAGATTACTCGGAATATACAGAATTTTATGCCCTCTCCCAACCGACTCCTGCACAGCAAAATACTCTAGAACCGATTACCTATGTATAATCTCTTGGATGCTTAGAATATTTCAACATATTACTCAGAATGCCTTAGGTAGCTAGAATTTAAAAAAAATACCCAAAATTCTTGAGAGAATTTCAAGAAACCTTTAGCTGCTTAGCATTCCTGGAATATTGAAATTTCTGGGAATGTTCATAATTCTCGCAATGCTCGGAATATTCCGAATCTTTAAGTTTACTTTGATTACCCAAAATCTTAAGAATACCTGAAATAGTCAGAATTTTTTGAATTATTGACAGGAATATGTCTTAGGACAGAGGGGAGGGGGTAATTTTCTGAAAACGTGACATTTTTGGTGTTACGTTTTTGAGTTTTGATTTGAAATTTATCACCAATTCTCGAAAAATTGAAAAATAAAAAAATTAAAAAACATTAAAAAATAGAAATTAAGAAATAAAAAAAATTAAAAAATAATTTTAAATGGATATAGGCCTACTTTAGGGCTGTGGAAGTCTTTTTCAGAAAACGTGACGTTTTTGATGTTATGTTTTTGAGTTTTGATTAGAAGTTTTTGACTATAAACTCAAAAAGTTGAAAAATAAAAAAAAGTTGAAATAAAAATAATAAAAAAAAAAATAATAAAATAAAAAAAATTAACAATAATAAAATTTAAAAAGTTGAAAACCGTTGAAAAATGAAAAAAAAATGAGAAATAAAAAAAACTGAAAAGCATAAAATTTTTAAAAATAAATTAAAATGGATATACTTTAAGGTTGAGGGTTGTTTTATGAAAACGTGGCATTTTTGATGTTACGTTTTTGAGTTTTGATCATCAACTGAAAAACTTTAAAAATGAAAAAAATTAGTATAAAAACAAAAAAAAAAACAAAAAACATTAAAAAATTAAAAACATTGAAATATTAAAAAATTAAAAAATAAAAAAAGATTGATTTTAGCGCTTTGTGTAGAAATGTTGACCTAGAATTTTGTACTAAAATTTTTTACTCTATATGCTTCTATTTAGCTTTATTTCGTGCAGCTCGCTTTAATGTTCACTCATTTCCGCATGTATTGCGAATCTTGAGAATGAAACCTAGCCGGAAAATTCGTCTAAAAATAAAGAAGGAAGATAAAACAGCGAAAACGAACGCACGTACGTACGTACCCACGCACGTCGTCTTCGTTCGTTTCGTCCAAAACCGAAGCAGAACAGTGGTACATTGCTGAGTGCTGCCTGGCGCGTACCACTCTTGAGAATCGTTCATTACGTATTCATCATCGAAAAGTTCTCCCAAGCTTAATGTTTAATTAGAGATATAATGTTATTGTTTAAATGCGAAGAGCTTTTTCCTTATCGTATCTGTAACGAAATTTACGAGCTTCTTACCATTCGCCTGTGAATTCACTTGTAGGTAACTACAACTAGGTAGATAGGTAGGTACTATCCTATGTATTCGTATTATAAGTTTGCAAGGTATAGGGTTTTTAATTCGAACCATTGTACCGTCATAATGAATATACTTATTGCTATGGTATTACCAGTGTGTATATAAGATATCATAAAGGGTACAGTATCTCAAAATGGTGAATTTATTCAACCATCGTCATCGTGCTGCGATGCATAATATTGGAAAAATTATCGTATTGGTACAAGCACCCATTCGTCGAATGCGATGCAACGTCTACCTAAAATACGATCGCGTTTATCGGGCTGAAAATAGCTGAATTTTCATTATTCCACCAGTAGGTAGAGGTAGGTACAATCGGTTACAGACGAGTTGAAATTTCTTAAACAAAAGCGTCTTTAGAAATTCGCCGCCAAGCTTAAGATGCTTGTCTTTAACCACGTTTTGTGCTTATGTAGCTCGGTGTAAGTACAGTATACGCGAGGAAAACATTTAAGTAAATTATTACACTCGGTTTAATACGTATTAATTCTTGGGCCGAGGGCGACAACAACAACAACGACGACGACGACGATGTCACGTTGGCATCAGCTAAAAAGCGAATTTAAGTAAAATGTAGGTACATGTGTGTTGGGCCGAAGAAAACGACAATGATGCCGACCAAGCGGAAAGAACTCCGAAAGAGTAATAACGTCTTATACTTTATCTCTTTTTTAATCCACTTAACAACTCGAAAATTTCAATACATTTTATTTAGAAAATTACTTACTCTATCTACAAGGGTATAACTTATACCTCGAGGTATATAGCTGCATCTGTGCACAATACACGGTTTAGCCACCACTGAGCAAATACCATATACCAATATCCTTATCGAGAATGAAATTATTTCAACGGTTTTCATTTTTGGATTATGGAAATTACGGCTACCCATATATATATTTTATTATACCATATATACGAAAAGGAGCTGAGCGTATTAACATCTTAATTTTCCTATCCATATTCGTGGAACCGTATTAATTGATATAGTGCTCGATATTATTGTCCAGGGTGTTCGTTCGTTTACCATACGTACCAGTCGGTATCTATTTGCAGTGCATTATTTCAACGTTTTGCTACGTATTTGAAAAAGATCCCTACCCTCGCCTCTCCCCCTCACCCCTCATAGATAGAGATATATTTATCTCAATTTCGCTACGGTTGTGTGCACTGCATACTACAATATTAGCCGAATGAAATACCCATTCTGGACGACTGCTCCGCCACATATATGCTGTATTTGGTGGAGGAAAAAAAAAAAGTAGAGTATATAGAAAAACATAAACGTGCCTAACGAGGTTTTCCATATTTTTCTCGCGTCAGCGGATTTTTTCAACATTGACAATTGAATGCTTTTTATTACAAGGATATGATATCGAGATAAGAAAATTTTTCACTATTCTATACACGTTCGGTAGCTAGAAGAAATTTTCTATTTATAATGACTCGGCTATATGGTTTCGTACATGTGTTGATATGTGCAATTGTATCTCTATATCGTTGTAGTGTTGAACGTGTAGTACACTTAGGTACACACCAACTATATGCCATAATATTAATAGTCGCGTGTTCTATATTTTTTTTTTCTTCATTTGATAACTTGCACCTAGCCATATAGATTAATGACAGACTTAAACGATATTCTACCAAGTTTAAGTTTATTTTCGACGCTGTAATTTGCATTCGTCGAGTTTACTCTAATGTAAACAAGACATTCTGCGCTATTCGATGTTTTACTTATACGTTTCCCATCCCTCCCCTCCCCCTCCCACCGTTTAGTCTACGAGACGATGTAAGTATAAACACATACGCGCGAGATCGTATATGATAATTCTGTTGGGATTTGGATTGTGTACCAGAGTACATGAGAGGGAGCAGCTTTTCAAGGAAAACTTTGGTACGGATAGGTTGGTGCGTGCCTTAGATAATTTTAATAAATCTTACGAGCTTTTTGAAGTATGTGTGAAGAAGCACGAACGAACGAACGAACCAAGGAACGTATGGAATTATATGTCACGTGGCCCGGATGTTTGAAAAATTATAATAAGATGTAAACGTAACCTTCGAAATGCAATGATTTGGTAGTACTGTAGAATGCTGGAAGCCTCGGCGGGTTCAAATTTTCAAGATAATGTGTTCGTAATTGGTCCCAGAAGTTGAGAGAAATACGTTAATACGTTCGGGTTGAATTATTTGCCATGAACGTGCAACCATATGGAATTGCGCAAGATGTTAGAATAAAAAGTGTACGATGCTTCGAATACTACGTGAAAGCAAAGAGACGATAATACTTGTTGATTTCATGATGCAAACTTGTACATTTAAGCGTTTACATGTGGTGCAGAAGCCAGTAATGAATCAAGTCCTCGTGTGTACAATTGTCTAGGGTTTGTAAATCTTCCAAGAGCTTGAAAATGTGATCATAAAAAATAACAGAAGAACGAGAACCAATACAATCAACATGCCCTAATGATCAGTACACTGACACCAGCATAAAGAGACCCGCCGCGCAAGTGGTGCCAAGATAAGTAATGTCACATGACACCATTGACTTTATATACATGGACTGAGCCTGGCAATGCTAGGCCAACCGCAAACATTATGAAATTTTTTCTAAGGTCCAAATCGGAGAAGTTCATTGCGCATGCGCGTGTTGACAATTCTTATCAAGAAAACAAAAAGAATAGTTTGTTTCTTTGTTTTAAAGTGAACCTCCGAAAAAATTGTGAATAAATTGAATATAATTTCATTTATTATACAATTTAATGAACGAATCACTTTAAACTTTTTCTTATTGTGTTTCTATTTTCAAAAAAAGTTTAAGCCAAGTGAAATGATGTATTCAAAACTCCTAACAAAGTTAGTTGCGAGCACGATCAATTCTCACTCCACTCAATTTCAAATACATTGATGAAAAAGCTTAGTAATAAATCGACTGACAAGAAACCGATAATTTTTTCATACTTTCAACGATTATTCATAAAAAAAACCATCCACGAATTCACATTCTAGATAGAAAAATTGAACACCATTCAC
>FIZR01006779.1:0-33247 GCA_900060175.1 Ferrisia virgata
GGTGAATTTCCACAAAATGGACAAGTAGGGGTTTCTTTAATGCCGAGATATAGGTGGTTATGGGTAATTTTGGTATGACCTAAACGTAAACGGGTTATAATCACTTCTTGTTTTCGGTGTAGATGCGTCAAATTTTTCCAAGGAGAGACAGATTTCTTGTGTTGAAAAAGTTTGTTTGTTGTATTTTGGAAACAAGAGAAAAAATGAAAATACAAAAAGTATTTACAATTACCTCGATCGACCTTACTCAAGTTTCAAAATGTGTATCAACCTAAAGCATACTCCATCATAAGTGCAATTGCAACCATAGCATAGCCGTAAGCATAGCATAACATGTCAATAATTAAACTATACCAAATCGACTAAAAAAAGTAAGAAAAAAGAGGGATGTGGGGAGGAGAGGGGGGGGTGTTGGCGGCCACACATGCATACGTACGTATTTGTACAGTACATATCTATCGAAAAGAAAACCACGGCCACGTCGACGACCAACACGGTCACCATCGATACGAACATTTTTCTTCGTACTTACTCTCTCGCATAGACATCATCACGTACACGAAAATGTATTTTAACGCTCGAACGATCTCGCCCGGCCAAACAAGAACGAAATCGTGTACATCTTTTCGCATGAAGAACGAATAAAGACGAAGAGCATAGTGCACAATGCGAAGGGGGCATGCACGCGTCCGAGAAATAGAAAAAAGCGTCGCGATGCGGAACGCTAGGCGCCGGAAGTGCTGCTAATGCATCCGTCCCGCCGTTCGGCATGGAAAAACCCTTCCTGCGAAATTTCGGCAAAACGCTGCGCTTCAACGTTTGCCTATCTTTTTCTCGCTTTCACTCTCGCTCTTTCTCTCTGTCTTTCTGTAGCTCTCTTCCAATCATCGCGCATCGGTCGAGCATTTGCGATACTCGTCTCGTAATCGTATACGTATGTATACGAATACTACGAAGACCACCAGAAGAAGAGATTCCGTTTCGTTAACGAACCTACCACCGATTTCAAACAAATGAACGACTAATTAGCGAATATATGGGGTCGCTATGATTTTGGGGTGGATTTTACCCCCACGTGTATGCTACACTTACTATACACAGTTATTATACGTATCTAAATGTAAAATACCACAGGCTATTTCTTCGTCGTGATTTTCTTCTTCTTCTCCTTCTTCTGCCTTTTTTTTTTTTTTTTTTTTTTTTTTTTTTTTTTTTTTTTTTACGAATATATTAGGCAAACGTGATGTGATGCATGCAGTACACTATACAGCTTTCGTTAATCAATAAAAAGCCTTTTTCAATGGCTTCTGCGAATTAATTGAGTATTCTATGCAGTACGTTGGGGTTTTATGGGTCGAGTGCATACTGCATAGGGTAATTAGACCGTTCGAGGATTATGGTTGTGGCCTTATGTGTATGTGTGACGTAGCTTTTTCATACCAATATATTATAGATATTTTTTTAAACTATAAATGCTCTGAATTTTCACCATCGATCAAATGTCAATTTCATCTAATAAGTATTAAGAAAATCGCCTCATCTCAAGATAAAATACTTTACTATTGCATGCCTTATTTTACTATAGAAAAGAACCGATTGAGGGATTTCTTAACGTTAAATGTAGGCTAAAAAAACGTCCAAGTAATACGCATAAAGGAATATAACCAGCGATGAAATTCACCTGAGATTCAAACAATGACTTGTTTTCTTGCTCTAAAGATGATACTCCAACTCTTATTCACTGATAACTCTTGTTTATTTACGGTAACAATCCAATCAGCACCGAAAAGTTGCGGGAGTTAGTTCAATTGTTCTGAGAGGGGTAAGGAAAAAACACACGATGAAGAGAGAGAATTGGAGGATTGCGCAACGGATAACTCAAACAGTACATATTAAGACTCAAAAGTACACAACTGAAGGATATTCGGCTCTGACATTTACAGCCAACTTCTCTTCAAATCAAAAAAAAAAAAAAAAAACTGAAAAAGTCACAGTAGGTTATAGAAAATAAGAAACTTGGAATGTCAATTCACAAAGTATCGTTTTCCACGGTAAAGTGTAAACCCATACCCATTTTATTCAGTGGCACGACCCAGGAGCGATTGATGGTCTGGATTCCCCCCCGCCCTCCATTGAGACCAAAAAACTTGAAATTTTTTTACATTCAAGCTAATTTTTTCTTCTTTAAAACTCCTAAAAACGCACTTTGTAATCGCTAAAAAAGTCCATTTTTACAAAAATTCCCTCATTGCTTCGCTCGGACATAACATTTAATTCATTTTTATAAATTCGGACTCAAAAAAGAGGAAAACCCTCTCCTATGAGTCATTCCTGCCTACGCTAATCATCCCAATCGCTCCATACCTCTAAAATCATTAAAATCCGATGTTTTTAAATACCCACTTCACTCTGAAAATCTCATCTCTTCTGATTTTTAAGTGTTTCTCAAGGTAAAAAGGAAATTAAGAGGTCAGTGATTTCAAATATTAGTAGGTGTTCAACAAACGGTTCAAAATTTCTTCGTCAACTGGACCGCAGGATCACAAAGCTAATTAATCGATCCTCATTAGAGTTTATGTGGAATTATATTGAAAAGTGGTTCGTAGCTTCGTACCATATTACCATAGGCGAAGATAGAGAGGAAGGTGGAGAGGGGCTTAAGCCTCTTAAAATGTTCAATTAGCCTGCCTAATAATTTCAAGAAAATTTAATAAGTGGTAAGCTGATAACTGGTGTTTTTCATACCTGTTTTTAGCATTGGTGATTAATTCGGTGCTTTGGAGTTTTTTGATACTTCTTGGTGACTTTTCGGTCTAGGAGGCATTACGCAATGAAAATCAATAAAAAATGAATCATCATTAGTTCGAAATAAAAAAAAAAAAAAACGTTCGTTTTTCATAACGATATCCAAGACCGGGAAGAGCAAGTGAGAGACCCCGAGGCACAAATTTTAACAGACCCTCGTAATTTCATCGAACTCTTCTCTGAAAATTTTTTTCGATTAATTTTTCCAAAAAATGTAATTTTTGTCCTCACAATGCCTATTATCCTCCAAAATATTACGATTTTGGTAATTTTTTGGTGTCCTAGAAAATCATTAAGATGATTTTTAGCCATGTTAGATATTCATTTTCATTTTTATTTGTATTTTTCCTACCCGAACATTAAAATTAATTACTCCGCTCTACAGCGACCAAAATCGCTCCAATTCGGTCAATCCGCTCTGTTTGGTGGCGGATTAGTTATATATGAGTTGGGGTGAACATGGGTGAAAATTCAGTCAAGCCCCAATTTGGGGGAGGGGGTGCTGAGGGGTCAGAAACACAAAAATTGTTCCTTTTTGAACCAATTGATAGAAAATCAAAAGTTGCCACAACATATCTAAGAATCAACCTGTTAAGTCAATTAAGGGGGGTAATATGGGGTTTTTTACATTTTTTGATTTTGAAAAAGGGCCATTAAATTGACCTAGGAAGTTGAAATTTGGTATGCACATTTAGTTGGGGTCCTAAAATGTACCTTTTTGCGATCTCGACTTTTCACCTGTCTTTCACTCCTTCATTGTCTCAAATATGTGGTTGTTTGGTCATTTTTTTCTTATTTTTTGAGTTTGTTCCTCGCATAACTCTCTTCCAAATTGAGTGAGTTAGGTTGTTGAAATTACGTGTGTACATTTAGAAGGGGCCTTAGATGTTCCTTTTAGTGGTCTCGACTTTTTAGCTCCGTTGAACCCTTCCTACCCGTAATACTGATTAGGAAAAAAGCACACCTTTTTTCAATTCTTAGGATTGTATACGTTAGGAAAATCAGGCTGAAAAAGTAGATGCTTTTTTTTGTTGTACTTCGTTTGCAAGCGATTTCGCTTCACCGATCTGTTCAAATTCTGCAAAAATCATACGTCGAAATATTCAGCAATGACTCGAGTCCTCGAGTATAAAAATTTGAACTCATTTCACTCACTAGATGTTGAGATCTATCTCAAAATAAACCACTTCATGGGGACAAATTTTCACCTGTTTCCTCGCCTACTCGAGGTGCACTCTCTTAAACTTCAAATCGAAATGGTTTTTGATTCTTTGGAAGGGACTGAAGCTTACACTTATTGAACAATAGTCGTGAATAATTCAGTTATTTTAAACCTGTACCAACTGTCAAGTAATTTTTAACCAGCAAATTGCTCAACTTGATATTTCAAAGACAAACTTCCTGACGTGTTATCACCAGTAACATACGAACAAAAAGTTAGCTAAAAACATTCGAGAATGGTTCAAATTCAAATCATCAGAGACAGAATATATTCACATCTGTGCAGCAGATAAATTTTACAAAAAATTCGCATAAAATGCACCCCTCATAAAGTCAATATTCGAAACAATACAAGCCATCGATCATCGATCAAATTACTTGTAACGTTAATGTGCTCACATCCAGCTTGTTTCACTGCAACATCCAAACAACTACCTACAATCAATCGTACAAGTAATCGTACCTGCATGTACCGTAAATTGGTATCAAGATCATCAAGCACAGCCGCATACGCAAAGACATGCAACAATTGAGCACTAGCGAAGAGTACCCGTGTCTCTGTATATTATGGCAATTTAACAAACGCAACGAACGGTAGCATTACGATGAGGACGAAGACGACTACGACGACGATGAAATTTTCCACGCTTCCAGTCCAACTATATCGCAGATGAAGAGAGAGAGAGAGAGAGAGATAGAGGTAGGCTATATGCTCGTTCTATTGTGTATAAATAAATGAAATAATCCGACGAGCGATTTCTAAGATGATGTTGGCAATGAAGAGGGCGAGGTTGGGAGGGGGGGGCGAGGCGTGAAGAGCACATACAGTAGGTCTAGGTACATAGAACACGACGTTAATGCGACGTCGGTATGCAAAAATCGCCTAAAGCTATCGTTTCAAAAAATGTAAATACGTCGGATACGCGAGCGGAGTCCGCGTTCGCGCTCGTATCTGTACCCGCGCGAATATAAGGTATATGTACGTGTACGTGTATGTGTATGTGTATGTGTGAAGAGCGACGACGTATATAGGTACAGCAGTAGGTACACAGGCACAGGTACGCTATATACTAGAGCGAGAACGATAAATATTGAGGTAACGAAGATAGGCGGCGGCGTGTGCGCGTTCGAGAGAGAAGGAAAAAGAAAAAAGAGAAAAAGAAAAAAAGAAAGACAGACAGACAGACAGACAGGTACGTACTGTAGAAGGTAGGTATATATCGACCAAATTCTGATTACGAAATTCGTACCAGGCTGTTCGTCGCCAGTTCTCGGTAATTCGGGCTGTGATTTTACGTTTTTAAGAACGTACCATACACGACGAGAGTGACATCCGTAACGAATCTGTTTTGATCGAACTTGTTTACCACAACGCACGGCACGGCAGTGCCCCCGGTCCCTGAACGTGTACATGTACATGTACTGTACTGTTGTTGTACGTGTATGCGTATACATTATACATATATGATACATATATTGCCTTATACACTTACTCTACGAGGTACTCGTATACCTACGTCTTATATGTACGTCTACGTACATGTTGACGTGTCGTCGTCGTCTATACGTGGTATACGTGTTTGGTAGCGCTAAAGGACACGAAGTCGTATTTTCACGGTGTCAGGGCCGTGAATTTTACCATCACGCTCAGGGTATGGCCAACCAATTGACCTCGGGAGTGAAATATTCGTAAATACAAGCAGGCCCCCAGTACACATCAATACATTGGGAAAATTTCATCAGATTTTCGGGTAACAATACTCGTGTGCGCAGTGAAAAGTATACATGATTAGTGGTGAACACCTATTTTTGAAAATTCATTGCACTTTATTCGACCGAAAGATATCTAAATATCTCACAATTTACGAACAAGCCCCTAAGTAAAGTTATATACGAGCGAAGCGAAGTCTTTGGTTAGTGAAATGTACCTTACATAGCCCACCTGATACACCATTATTGCATCTTATCTTCGTACACGTTCGAAGAATTTGAAAATTTAGATACTTGTACGATATGCGGAGTTCCATTCGAACAGGCCCGTAACCAGGTGGTTGCTACGAGATACTGAGAAAATTTCAACGTAGAAAATGACATTTTTAATAGCATAAAGAATAGAAGATTTCAATTTTACTAAACTAAATCCACGAATTAGGATTACTTATTCATTGCTGATTAAATTTTGAAAAAATTGCACAATTTTTCAAAATTTTTTTCACTCAAAGTACAGTAGCGTAGTCAGGAATAGCTTGAAGGGATTATTCAAATGGTATGTATTGGAATGTTCAAGGGAAGCTAGGGCGAAATTAAAGATCAAAAAGTGTCATAAATCAAGACGATATTCCAATTGCGTGCACCCATATGATTTCCATTCTATGGTGGTGAGAGTTAATGGTGAAGAATCTTAAGCTCTATAAGCGGGGGAGAGGAGGATGGGGTGCGTCAAGGATGCATATTATCCTCGTAGTTATTCAACATACATGGTAAGCACATAATTCGCGAGGCTCTAGAACATTGGTCTGATAGTATCTCCATAGAAAGAAGGAGACTCTCTAATTTGAGATATGCACATGATACCACCTTGATTGCTTCGGATGAGAAAGAAATGGCGGAGCACGTCAACATGGTGAAGATGGCAAGCGAAAAACTTGGACTTCATATTGATGCATCGAAAACGAAAGTCATGGTGTTGGATCGGGCCAAGTGTCTTCCAGTTTCTAAAATTCTGAGCGAATGAAAAGGTCAACATTTTCGCACATCTAGGCTCCATCATCGAAGCAGATGGAGGCTCGTTGGCAGAAATATGGCACCGAATCGCTCTGAGCAAATCAGCTATGACCATACTGCGTAATGTCGCACGTAATAACAAGATCTCCAGAAAGACAAGGAAGAGACGTATACAATCACTTGTTTTCTCTGGTTTGCAATAAGGCAGATCATAAAAGAATCGACGCCTTTGAGATATGAGTCTAGTGAAGGATGCTGACGGCGCGACAAACCAACATTTCAATCTTCAACGAAATACAGGAGCCAGTCAGGCTAAGTACTTTAAGCAAGAGACTCATTTTAGGGTATTTCCGATACAGACCAGGAGAGAAGTCGGAAATCTCGAAGAAAATATTCTCTTTGGTAAGGTCCTTGATCAAAAAGGGAGAGAGAGAAAGATCTCCGACCAGATGGTCTGACATCATCAAAGCGCGAAGGGCTCTGTGGTAAGAGCTACTACACAGGCACAGGATCGTGATAGATGGCGGGCTCTTTTAGGTGCAATACAGTCGTATGTGACTGAGACCAACTGATGATGATATAGAATGAAAAAGGAGTGATCTGGGATGTTCTTTCTTGAACAGTGGTACGAGAATAAATAGACACTGGAATCAATAGTCGGAAACCCCAGATGGCACATCGAAGACCTATACCAAATCGGTATACCAAATTTCAACGTTTTATATCAAGTTGGGCGGGAGTTACGTTAAGAATAAACGCAAATAATAAGAAAACCAACCAAAAAACTACATTTGATGGGTCTGCAAAGCTTGAACCCTCAAAAGACACATCTATGGTTCCTGCCAAGTGTACATACCAAATTGTAACTTTCTAGCTCAGTTTAGAGATAAGGGAGGAACAGCCCTAAAAAGAAGAAAACCATCATATCTCTATTCCTAATTCACATAAGAGGCTGATTTTTGGATCTGTCATCCAACTTTAGATTGTCTATTGATTAGCTCAAAAAGGAACATTTTTTGCGTTTTAGCTCCTCAGCAACTCTTCCCCAAATTTGAGCACAATTGAATTTTGAGCCGAGGTCAACCTTGCTCTAAAGTATCGAATCCGTCACCAATCTAAGGATACTTTCTAAATTTCATCGATTTTGGTGGGTATCAAGCTGTGTAAATGATTTTTAGTTTCGGTGAAAAAAAAAATAAAAATGAAAATGAATATCTGACATGGCCAAAAATAGTTGTAAATGGTGTTCTAGGACTCTATAACAGATTTTGTTGATTTCCCCTCCCCTTGTCCGCCATAGGTTGATAAACCGTAACAGCCTGGTTTTCATTGACAATATGATAGCAAGTCAGAACTGAAAATTAGAAAAATTAGAAAATTTTTCACGTTGTTTCTGTCTTAAGAGGAGAGGCGAGAAGGTCAGACCTCAAACGTTTTTTAGATGCACATCTGCCACAGGACCTTCATCCAACACCACCCCCTCCCCCATAACTAAAATTGGTGAATTGAAAACTTCACATATCAAAGAGTCTGAACGGTTGTGGAAAAAAAATCTTACAATTGAGGAGGTTAATGTCGAAGTGAGACAAACGTCATTTTCAGGCAAGTGCATTTTTAGTTCCGTCGTTAGTCAGGATGGAAGTGAAATATTTTTCATATTTTTAAAAGTTATGAAAACTGATTTCTTTTTTTTATTTCCAAAATGGCTACCGATCTGGTCGAATTATGTTTCCGGCTGGCGGAAGGGTGTAATGAACTCTACATTTCGGGTAAAGAAGAATTCCCCCCCCCCTTATCGATCACTCTTCTTGATATTCACCCAGCGCTTCTATCATGGGTGACAGAGAAATGATTCCTTTTTAAAAATTGTCTTCAATCAGATCGCACCTTCCTTTTGATTGGAGGGTAGGGGCGTAATACATCCTACATTGTGGTCCAAACATTGCCCACGGTTCCTTCTTATCCGACTTGAGATTTACCCCAGCTACAACTCATAAGTGAATGACTTTGAAATTTTTTTTTTCAGAAAGTCACCACCTGGAAATTATTTTTATTGGGTCGAAGTACAGAGGCCACACACACATACACAAGGCACAGTATATATTGCAACCTGTCTATATATCAAGTCTGATATGTTTTTCATTTGGTAAAAATTTTTGAGATGTGATATTATAATTTTATTCGCATTGATATCTGATTTTTTTTTCGTGCAAAATTTCGCAATGAGACATTACGTAATGAAATAACTGCAATTCTTTGTTCCAATCTGAAAAGTTCCCATCTCTAACTAATTGTTCAGTGTAAATTTGTACGTTACAGTTTCAATTGGGAACTCACAGTGGCTGAGGAGTTTGTGAGAGAAAACGATGAGCATATACATTCATTTAGTGCGAACAAAAATTATTTACACTTCGAGTAATTACATGCTGTTCTATTCTTTTTAGGTTGACAGTTTTACAAATCAAATCTTAAGGACGTCGAAAGCTTCTATTTGGAGCACGAAGATTAGGCTGCAATAAGCAGTGAGTTAGTTTCAACCGTGTTGAGTTTTAAGCTTTAATTTTACTTATATTGAAAGCTCCCCTTTTATCCAGGCCTCTGTACATCGAAACAGACGTAAGAAAGCGTGATGAACTTCCCAGCCATAAATGGATGAGATTATTTTGCAAATGTTCTAAAAATGATCATTAAAAATCTTCTTCATTTGGTTAACTCTGTTGCAAATTAATACTGATTTTTTTCCGATGGGTAAAATATAGTCTACTAGAAAAAGAGATAATAATCGACAATGGACAATGGTGCAATATAATAAATTCTCATCTCAGCTTGGTTATTTTAAGATCTGCATTGTTTAGAAACAATTTTATAACATTACCACCGAAAAACAACAAAGCGCCATTACGACTTCAACAAAAATCACCCTACTTACATAAGTCAAAAATATCTTCGCTTCAAATCATTCTTCCATTGCGAAACCGAATACCCCTTTACAACCATATCATCGCCGTCCTTTCTCCACACACTTGACAAATCGAACATTACGAAGATGAAATTTATCATCAAATTACGTCGCGAAGGGTATTAATATCGCGCATCTATGTCAAGATACACCACATAGACAGCCAGAGAATCGCTATTTACATAGAGTCGGGTGCGAGGCAAAAAGTCGTCGTACATGTGACAGGGTTTCGCGAAGGCTGACGTTACACGTACGAAGGCCCAGCAGGGAAATTTACGTCAACAAACGCGAACGAACGCTTCGTCGAGTAGCTAAAATCGCGGCCAATAATTTGTCAAAACGCCAAATCAGTTTAATAAGTCTCTCTGCGAACACAATCGACGGCTCGAGCTTGAAGGGTAATATCGACATCGTATCAATAACAAACTAGGATATTAATAAATAGTAAAAAAAAAAAAAAAAGTACATAGTAGAAAAAAACCACCGATACCATCGTCTCTCTCGTTTCAACGTATTGACGCCAAGTTAGCCAGCCCACCCCGCGTCTTCTACGCGGTACCATCTCAGCAAGTTCGGCGTACTGATGGTACGAGTAGGCACCATTTATCAACACATCGGATACATCTTTTTTTTTTTTTTATTTCTATCATGTAGGTAGGTTTGGGTAGTTAGTAGGTACCTACGGTTGGAAAATGAAAATGAAAAAAAAAAAAAAAAAAAAGAACGGCAGCTCGAGGTACCTACGGTTGGAAAAAGAAAAAAAAAAAAAAAAAAAAAAAAAAAGTAGAACGGCAGCTCGACAACGCTTCGCTCCTAGAACCGAGAGTGCGGCTTTTACATGCCAGAGACGAGCTTAGCTCAAAGTGGTGGTGGATTGCTTCGGCAGAGGGTGTAATTTCGTAAAGCAAACGCCATGCCATGCCATGCCATGCCGCGCCGCATGCCGGATTATGGACGTTTTCAATACGCCAGTGTACGGCTCGTATACGCTAGATCATTTATCAAATGAATTTCACCTGTCAGAGGTTCGACGCGTAGTGTTGTAGGTAATAAGCGCGTGGTGAGGCGCGATATATGCGTATTTCCAAGCGTTTGTAAAAAAAAAAAAAAAAAAAAAAAAAAAAAAAAAAAAAAACGAAAATACCATCGCGCCAACGTGGTGTACAAAAAAAGAAGCGGAGCCAAAGGTAGTATTAAATATCTCTCAAGTATACGTATAGGTGCATAGATATAAAGCATCATGGAAAGCAAAGATAGGTCTACCATATAGCTACACCATTAAAGTAGTATAATCTCCCAGCGTATACACACACACACACACACGACCAATTAAATCTTCGATTGCAAGAATTAAACCATAAGGTTCCGTAAGATAAAATAAAAATTAACTCTCCAATTTCAAAAGAGCGAGCAAATTCTACTACATAAATCGACCCTCATTTTTGATCGTCTGGCGAAAAAAAAATTTAATTACATCGAGCTAATACCTTATCAGTATAGAGTAGGGTGAACTTAATGAATTATTTTTTACACTAATCAGTGCAACCGCGTGTAAAAATAAAAAAACATAGAAAACACGTTCGACCACATGCGAAATTCCCACATTAACGGCCTCTGCGGACAAGTCGCTGCCACTCTTGCCTAATGTTCGCGTTGCGCTAGCCATATACACAGTAACGATTATTAATGGATCGTGAATAAATTGATTACATAATCGTGAAACGTTACAAGGGTTGCCGCCGCTTTAAACCCCATCGTGACGACATAACACCGCAAAAGGGGTTGACCGCGCGTAATTAATTGTTATACGCTTTCAATATACAGTACGATTCCGAAACATTTATTGTCGAGTTGAATATCTGCGCGACAGGCTGGCTGTTTGAATGAATTTTCATACCTACAGAAAACCACTTTTACGCATTTTCATCGTTTCGACTTTTCGCCAATTTTGAAAATTCACCCATTACCTTTTTCTTTTTTTTTATCATATTCTTCGTCTGTACATTGCATTTCTTCTTCAATAAGATGCAGAATGGTTCAAAATAATGAAAACATTGAAATGCACCTTTGTAGTCTGGGTAAATTATGTGAAAAACTTGGCAGAATTAAAACAAAAAGAATTCTTCGTAAGAATATGTCTGCAGTGAAACCAGTAGCTATTTAAGAATACCTGCCTCATACCACCGATAGTTGAAATCCGAAGTGAAAAATAGTGCCGAATTCGAATTCTTCATCTCTGAAAACTTATACTGCTCTACCCCTTATCCCTTCAACCTTTTTATGAAATTTGCCGAAATTTCAATTCAGACAGTATCATTTAGTCAATGAGACTGCTCAAAAGTAGCTTTTAATCTAACTAAATGTTTTTTTTTCACCCCTTTCATGAACGCTGCCAGGCAGCCTGTTAGTCGCACTTTAGGCTTGACAAACCGACATATCCGGACTCAGCGTGAAAAAATTCCATCAAATGTGTAGCATAAATTGATAGTAGAATCGTTGAAAGTCTTCGAAAAAGGATAAAAAATCACGAAAAAATGTTGAAAATTGACTTAAAATTGACTTATATCAAAAAATTTTATGAAAATCATCGAAAATTCAAAGAAAAATAAACAGAAATATTTAAAAAAGCAGAAAATTAATAAAAAAAATATGGGAAAACCGGCGGAAATTGCCCGAACATATGAAAAAAATTATCAAAATTAATCGAAAATTGACCTAAAATATGAAAAAAAATGTGAAAAAAATCGCCAAAAATTCGATGAAAAATTGGCAGAAACACTTAAATGTAGAAAATTTACCAAAAATCGTTAAAATAATTGAAAATTTGATAAAAATTGGACATAAATAGTTTGAATATGCAGAATTTGTCATGCCTTTTCGATGATTTTCAACGATTTTTCCACATTTTTGATCAAGTTTCGCTGATTTTCCAACTTTTTTTCTTGATTTTTGATAATTTTCTTGCACTTCTCAATAATTTTTCTTCATTTTTCAACCAATTTTCAATGATTTTTAACGATTTTTTTCAAATTTTTGGTGGATTTTCACATTTTTTTCAACAATACTACATGATTTTTGGTCAATTTTCCGTATTTCTATCCAATTTTTATCAAATTTTTGCATAATTTTTAATAACTTTCAACAATTCCTCCATAATTTATATCAATTTCCACCCGGCCTCCAACATTTTTTCGTGATTTTTGATCAATTTTCAATGACTCTAAACGATTTTTTCCTATGTAAGTATTGAAAAATGAGCGAAAATTGATCAAAAATTGAGAAATTCGCTTGGATTTAGAGGTAAAATAAGCATAAAAATAAACACTGAACGAATGTTAACGATTTTATTAAAAAATCTAGGCCTCTCCGTACCTCACCACCGCAAGGAAAACTTCAACCCCCCCCCCCCCCCCCCCCCCCTGCGTTTGGAAAAATCAAAAATTCCCCCCCCCCCCCGAGAATTCACAACTACTCCGTACGTTACTTCAAATGATATGAAATAATTATTAAAATGATGGATCAAATTATGACCATTCACTGTTCAATTAAAAGTATGAAATAAAAAATGAGAGTGGGTATTAATAATAAAGGGCCCGTTTAATCAAGCTGGCACGGAGCCCTCAAATTACCGAGTACGCTTCTGATAATTGGTTATCTATAGACTGGGAGCTAAAGCGATTTTTAAAGCTGATTTTGAATCGCAAAATTCTGACTTTTTTAGAATGAGGCTGTTCTCAGGAGCACAAAAATTCTGATCTACGATCAACCGTGGCTAACCAAAGAGAAATATTCGTAAAATAATTCATCGCGAAACAGACGAGACTGACATAGTAAGATACGTCTGTAACCCCAAAACTCAAATCCAAAAAGGCAAACTTATCAAATGGTTTCTAAGATAGACGGACACCGTAAAAGTGTCACGAAAATCTAAAAAATACGGAGTTGATTCCAAAATGAACCAAATTTTTACTAGTGGTATTCAGTGACATCACTTTTCGATGGAGCTAATGGCAAACAACCAGGGTCAATGTGTCGTCGAATGCAAAAAGAAATAGCTGATTTCGAAACGAACAAAATTCCAGCCATAGTTTCTTTGATAGCTTACTTCGTCATAGGCGACATAGACCTAAAAATGTCACCATAACTGAAATGTAGTATATCAACTCATAATATCTATCATTTTTTGTGGCCCACATTCCCGCCTCCCATTTTTCTTCACAAATGGAAAATACTAGCGTCTAAAATTCCATCAAGTCAGAAATTTCAAAATTTCAATCAAATGGCCAATGTAATTAGTGGACTTTGTAGGAAAAATTTTCTCCAACAAAATTTGTAATATAGAAGTTTTGCCTGTTTTGATAATTGAAGGAGCAGAGCTCGTTTGAATTTCAGTAGCTCCTTCAAAAAATTGAGATAGGCAAAGTTTCTATATAAAAAAATTTGTTCCAAAAATTCTTCGCTATAAGGTTCGCTACTGAAATCAGCAATTTTTGGACATTTTTTTCCCGCCAAATTTTTCATTTAAAAAGATTTCATTTTGCCTATCTTTATTTTTTGGAGGAGCTACTAAAATTCAAACGAGCTCTGCCCCTCCAATTATCGAGATAGGCGAAACTTCCATTTGACATGTTTTGCTGGCAAGAATTTTTCAACAAGGTCCTTTCATTACATTGGCCATTTTATTGCAAATTTGAAGTTATTCACTTGATAGAATTTTATATGATAGTATTTTTCGTCGGTGAAGGAATGAAGGAGCGGGAGGGGGGGCTTACAAAAAATGATTGGTATCCTAAGCTTAAATGCTAAAATTTTTTATGAAGTCATTGCACAGGCTTATGTCACCTAAGGCAGGGTTTACTATGATATATACATGTTGACATAGCACATTGAGCGGAATGTTGCAGAGTACCCCTCGTAAAAATTTGGTCCATATTGAAATCATTTATTTTTATAAATTTTTGCTACACTCCAACGCCATCTGTCGACCTCTTAGCAACTATTTGACGAGTGCGCCTTTTTAAATTTGAGTTTTGAGGTTACAGACGTTTCTTGGCTACCATGTCAACCTCGTCCATTTTATAATCAACTATATTTTGTGAATTTTGCCCTTCGGTCAATGTAACCGAAAATTATTTAATATTGTGGAAGAAGATGTACGCCAATTTTGGATACGTTGTTTAGGGGTTGGCACAGTAGTCCACCAGCAAATTTTTGCTGACCAAAAATCAGAAAAATCGATGCTCGAAAATGATCAAAAAAATAATCAAAACTAATAGTAGATATCCCAAATAGTTCATATCAAGTTTGGTTTTGTAGGAAGAACGCGCATTATTATCTTGTTTGAAAAATGGACCTTAGAAAAAAGAGAAAGGTATAAAGAGGTTTAAAATCTTATCTAACACATAGTCCAAAGTGCATACTACGATATAATGCAAGCCATTTCTGCCACCATTGACCACCGTAAGCGCATTTTCATCAAAACTGCAACAACAGCACATAGATTTGGAATAAATCATTTCGTTTCGAATGTACACTATGTCTTCCCCTCCCCCTCTCCTACAAACTATGAGTTTCCATTTATAATGTACTTATGCATTAGTAAATCTGATTTTAATAAACTTTTAACTTTTTCAGTATTTTAGGCATTTTAAAAAATGTCATCTTAATTGTCGTGCTCAACAAATGGATTTTTGTATCATATGTTACAAAATCATCAGCCACAACTAACCAAAAATTCGTGTTCAATGTCCCAGAAAACATCTATTTCAATACACCGCATTACAACCTTATTTAAATACTTAAATTTTGAGGCCATTTTGGCGGGCTTCAATAGTGTAAATTTTAAAAATTGACCAAACTCTTGCGGTTGAATTTCAAAATTGACCATAAATTAGTGTTCAACGATGCAAGGAACCCAAGGCATCACTCAGAAATTTAAGCGATCGATTACTTGGATTTTTGTCCAGCAAACATTGCTGGTGAACCACCGTGGGTCTGGGTGGTGTTTTATAACCCTACGGAAAAAAATATATCAATAAATTTTTCTTTTATTTAATGCTAATTTGATTGGACCGCACTTGAAAAGCATACGTGAAAACATCAATCCACTCACATTAAGGTTTGCAGCGATCATCCAAATCATTGCAACTTGGCTGACATTACAATTCACCCATATATATATATATACATTGACGACAACCCACCGCAACATTGTCGTAACAATTCCACTTATTACGTGGAAACTAGACAAGTAGGTATACAAACGACATCGACATCGACATCGACAAGAAGAAGCGGTCTACTCGATCTTGTATATGTCGTAACAAATCAACAACGAGCTGTATTGCGCCGATAAAAGTGGGTGTTTTAATTCTTATGGGGGTTCAACACGGTGATCTAAAAACAAGGGGAAAAACATTGTTCGCTAGACAGATTCAATTTGATTCAATTTACTTTGACAGTAATCCGTTTACCGGGCGAAGGGCATCGTATATAGTATTTTATTATCTGTTGAACATTTTTTTTCCTACTCGTCTTCTTCATCGTCATCGTCGTCGTCGTCGAGCCTCGGGGCGTAAAAAAGACCCCTTTCGTTCACCCCAAATTATTCCATATGTTTGATAACGATATCTACTTAATTCGATTGTCGTCTAGGTGACTTTTCGTCACTTTTATCAATTATTATTTTTTCGTTATAGTTCCAGTCCCAGTATAACTCTAGGTTAAACGTCCACGTCCCTTTTGCTAAATACGCCGCCACCGTGTGCCACACACCTCGACCCACGTCCGCGTCCTTTTCACATGCATACGTGTGGTGTGGTGTGCGCTGCGCTCTACTGATAACAACGTAATTTTAACGCTTTTAATTAAGAGACGCGGATTAAAAAATCAATATGGCCGGGACACGGTTTTCTATGTGTATATATATATATAACTAAGTGTACAGTAAAGAGAGAAAATTTTCCTTTATTAAATTTCGTTTTCGTTGGTATACCTCCCAACACCTATTACGAGAGGAAAATTATCAAGAATTTAGGTGTATAGAGATGTAGGTGAATAATATTTGAGAGATTTTTGATGGAAATAATGTTCTCCAATTACTGATAAAATGAGCTATATTTTTGTACCTAACCAGGGCGAGTCAATTTTACAACCGAGTATTTCACAGATTGGTTTTGATGAATGACTTGAGCCTTAACTTCGTAATGCATATTGCTTTTTTAGTTGAACGTGCGAGCAAGTATTTAAAATTTATTCGTGAACAGGTCTTTAACTTCGTGATCGAAGGTTTTAATTTCAAATGAAAAGTCATCATTTTTATCCAGGTAAAAATTGCCAAACGATCGCACATGAATCACATGACGTACAACAACTGCAAATAGAATTTCACTCCGATCAGGTACATCGGTCAACAATCATCAGATAATTTAATTTTGATGAACTAAGCATTTCTCAGTTGAAATTTTCCATTCAACTATAGGTGCCGATGAAGGTAAATAAGACCTAACGTTTATAGAAAAATCATAACTAAGTACATATGTACGTGTCATCGGAGCGTGTTTTTTTTACTTTTTTTATTTTTTCAAGACTGTAATTTCGAGAGAGAGTACCTAAATTTGCGGTACAAGTACACGAGGCTTAATTGAACGACGGTGGCGTCGTCGACAAACGACGATGACCGTAATGAACGATTTGTGCAGCAGCTAGAATGCGCGATGATGTATTGCGACCTGGTGCAGCGTTCACATGTGTACGATGTATGAGATTTCCGAAGTTGTGTGCTCTCGGTTTCAGCGACCGTTTCAACAATTGGATAATTAGTACAGTCCATTGTTGAGGTCACCATGAGAATAAGAAGCGCTTACTGCACACCTCCTCTGCGGCATATCTTCCTTATTAGGTTGACTCCCTCCCGGCCCGTGCACTAGGTTTCCATTATCTGTTTGGTACCGGCACGCTCTCCTCGATCCGCCATATTCCGGTCTATCTGTCGTCGACATACCTAATAAATAAAATCTTCCTAACGGAAGTCATCTTCCTCTTTATTAAGATCTTATCTGCTAGTCTCACGCATTATCAAATTTAACTCGTTTTACTGCCGCTATGCTACATATATCGTCTATCGTGTGGATTAGACTTTTTTTCTTCTTAAGCGATTGGAGATTTTACAGCGGCGCGTATATTTTTTTTTGAGTTTCAAGTTATTCAAGTTGGACTATAATTAGATGAGAATAATTACGTGAAACATTTGACATAAATTACGGTAATTACACTGCGATTCATAATATTCTGTACTTATAGTTGCGGTAAAAATTGTAACCTTTCGAAAAGCTCGGAGTTTTGATCGCATTGAGAATTGATTCACTCCTAAATAGGGCACATTGATTTTAATTTCAAGCTGTCATATCATAAATAGTTTACTCACCCAATGGTCCAATTCCAAAACGACACGTCATGGTCATGTTAGCGCCTGGTTACGTTCAAGTCTGAAAATTTCAAAGATCATTACGAAATTTGCAAAGAAGAGAAAAACTACATACATAAAAGATAAATTACATTCTACGATAAAATTCTCACAACAATTCATAAAGTATTAGCGTTCATTATTGTAGTAATTAAATGGAGTCAACTCACAGTAATTAATAGAATTATAATTACAAATGAAGATGCGCTATTGCAGGGCGAAAATTCCAAATAATCAGATTGGAACTGAATTCAAGCATCAACTGTATCGATATTATTCAAATAAAATAAAGCCAAATACTTATGACCAAAATCGCGTACTGCGAAAACCTTTTTAAACAATTATTCAGGAGTTTGGAAAGGAGGAAGAAAAATTTTCATGGTCATTGGAAAAACATTTGTAAAACACTCTGAAATATTTTAGACTCTTTTAAAAACAGAGGCCCTCTTCTCTGAGCCCCTCCAGATGTTCTTCTATCCGGTTAACTAGCAGCCGCTCCAGCACTTTATCCATGATGTTTAACATCACCAATGGGCGATACGACGAAGGCTGGTCCAACGGCTTGTCTCTCTTGCGTAGCAGTACCAGTCTTCCCACTTTCCAGGAGGCACGCGGGAAGACACCACTTCGGAGGCAGAGGTTGTACATGTCGAGCAGGGCCATTGGGTCGATTCCGTGCACAAGGCACAAGATCTCATTCGGGACATTGTCCAGTCCCGGCGCCTTACCTGATGATAATCTCTATATTGCCCTGCCGAGCTCTTCAAGGGAGAACTCAGGTGTCTCATCCGGTGCTTCCCACCACGCCTCTGCTGGCAGTGGTGGGTGTTCCGCAAACAACGGGTGTATATTCGCCTGAGCACGCTCAGGATTGCGCAACTCGGGGATTGGGGTGCGGCTCTTCAGCCTGCCTGTTACCATCTTATATGGTAACCCCAAGGATTGCTGTCGATACTCTTCTGGAACCCCTCCTAGCTGGCCTTACTACGCGATATGCTCTTGGAAAGGAGTCTCTTCTTTTCCTTGTACAACGGGTGGTAAGAGCCCAGTAGCTGTGCCACCTTGCTTGGTGGCGTGAGTGGCCTTCCGTTTGGCCTTGTTGCACTCGCGCCTCTTCTCGGCAATCTCGTCGTTCCACCAGTACGCGGGCCTACGCTCTGGTCCGGCTCTCCTGCAGGGCATCGCCTCATCACAGGCTTTGGCGATGACCTGGGTGAGAGCCACAGCCCCCTCCTCCACTGTCTACGGGTCTTCTTAAGGGAGCTCTCAGAGATAGGTAGCTCGGAATTTATCTTTGTCGAGCTTCTGCAGGGCCCATCCGCGCTGCGCTGGTGCCGCTTTTCGTGGGGCCTGTCGTTGATGACGTATTCCACGTACTGGTGGTTGCTCGTTGACCATCATGGTGGTGTGTGACAATTCACAAGACCAAGTTGTAGTTGTCGAGCAGTTTCTCCAGCAAGTCCGGCAATAGGCTGTCCACCTGACTTCCTACTGTGGGGTTATCTTCTGCTGCGCAGCTAGCGGGGGGGCACCAATTCTGTTCCTGCCTGGGTTAAGGCGTCCCTCCTAATTGGACGCTCCTTCAGCAGGTGGTGCACCTCCTCTTCAACGCTTGCTAGCCTTTGCCGCCCTCGCTTCAGCGATGCGAGCGCGCCATCAAGCACATCGATGACCTTCTTCAAGGACACCTTGGTGTTGACGACGGCATTCTTTTCTCGCACCACCTCGCGAGTGGCCTCAAGCACCTTTCCAAAGACCAGGGCCTCCGCCCCCTGCTCCTTCCGCCATCTCTCCATCAATTCATCGTCGTTTCCGAATAGTCTAATCTCGATTTTCTTTGCGTTTTTTTGTGAGCTCCTTTCCATGTATGTTCCCACGAGAACCGGCGAAATAAAAAAAAAACTACAAGCAGAGCGCTCGCGTACTTGCAGCCCCCTATATACTGTGGAGGTCGGAAGGTATCCACAGGTTCCTCGTCGTCACAGAATCGCCCAAAACGAATTCTGTCGAATCTCTCCTCCCCCATCGCACCAATTAACCCTGAAAAGTCAGGCTGTTGTTTGACAATAAGGCATAGAAAATTAGACTAAAAACTTGTCATTGGCTGCGTAAGTTTTTACTGCCACTTTCTTAACGCATAGTTTTCAGTTTAAAATGCTGGATAATTTAACGAAGAAAATTAATTCATTCGAACGGTAAATTAGTATTTAACTGCGCGGTGCGCGAAAAACTTTTCTCACACAGACGATTGAAAAAATATGCATTTACTAGGGTTACGTTTACGTTTGGTCGTTGTCACCGCTTCAACATAGCTCAGATAGTTCATAACGCTTACAATGGCATAGAAATAACCTGCTGAAAGTTACAAACGTCGAAAATAAATCGAGTCGAATAATGGCGTTAAATCTAACGAGAATTGCGATAGACAAAAGTAAAAATTTTTACAACTTGATTTGAGAGATGACGACGATTTGCAAAGGCGTTTTGCAATCGCAAACCACGATAGTGAAGGCGAACGGTGACATAGAAAAATGATGTCGACGACATTGATAAAAGTACATCGTTTAGTGGCGAACGTTTTGAAAAAATAGTCGAAAAAGTTTCGGCCAAACTTTATAAATTCGACTCGTTGCAATCGTGTACACAAATTTAGCGGAAAACTTGGTAAATCGAATATAAACGCGTACGCTTACTTTGCTTACAGTACATAGACCGTAGGAAAGAAACGATTATTAAATTAAGTAAACACACGTGTTACGATGAGCGCTACACGCAGCGTGTAAATCTAAACTCAAACGTTACTTCTTGACTTGGTTTTTGGTACATCCTACTTACACATACATACAAACAAACAAACACACTATAAAAGATGCTGCGAAAAATTAAAGTCAAGTTCTCGCAATGTAAATACCCCATCGCATACAACATATGTAATATAAGTAAAGACTACTCCCGGGCATTAGTGTAAATTTTACGACTGCAGAGGAAGAAAAACTCTCCGGTAATGAATCTGACAAACTTGTAAAAATATAATTTAAAAGAGAACAATCGACGTCAATGAACCGTGATGCGAGCGCCGGTTTTTATTTTGACGTTTGTATACCACGATATGGAGCAGATCGCGCTGACTCCCTTCTCTTTAATATGGTACCGTGCGAGCACTTGTGTTCGCGTAATTTTATCATCGTAAATGAAATAAATTACACCCCCATGAGAATTCTTAAATATTACGTAGCACGTACCCTAGTACAGGCGATAAAATTTGTGATTTAGGTTTAATCGCCGCTGTTCTGTTGGGATTTGGAACCCATTTCGGTTGTTGTACCTATACTTTTTTTTTATAAAAATAAATTTTTCAAACGTTGATTTCTGTATTGGCTTTTTTCATGAGAATAGTTGATGAAAATTTTATCGCTGCGTCACTTTCAAAAAATTTAATTGTTGGGGAAAAAGTCCATTTGAAACAAAAACAGTAAGTTAATGAATTTTTCTTATTCTTCCTTCCTAATTTTCAATACAGGAAACTACGTTAACCGCAAAGAAATTATTACTATCGGAGTATGAAAAAATTTATAGCTGCGAGTAGATATGCAGTGGGGCTTCTGAAACTTTGGTAATTACTAGGTAAATACCAGTAAATTACGGGTAATTGCGATACAGTAATTACTGGTAATATCAGGTAAGTTGCCGGTCGCATTCGTGTAAGCGATTTTGAAGGCGCGATGGCAGCTTTGGTGATCGCATTATTATTCGAACCGTGGAGTACACTTGGAGCGCTAGTGTAGCAACCAATGAGAAAACGTTAGTTTACTTTTGAAACAGGACTTTTCTTATATCTGCACTGTGTGGTGCATTATATTTCGTGAAAATTATAAGAAAAACTTGTGAAAAATTGAAAATTTTGAAAAGGGATGCTACTACTGAACATCTGGATAACCATCGAAACCATAGTTGGATGCTGAAGTTCTTCTTGACAATAACTTTCTAATAAGGGTTGGTATTAGGAATAAATTACTTTTAGAGATGCATGAGTGGTTTTGGTGAAGGGAAGTTAGATATACTGGTTTACATTTTTTTTTCAATTGTTAAATTGTAAAATTCACTTATCAATTCGTATTATTTTATTTTATTTAAAACTTTTTTTTCTTACGTCACCATCATGGATGTACAAGCAACAGTCCATCGAAGAAAATTTCAGGCATTGCTGATGTTATTGATCAATATTCTTTCTTTCTTCTTGCTTTCCTTGAGCCTGATCTATATTTTTTATAAATATGTACTGCAAGTAATCATACACTTGCCTGATGTCAATGAAAATGCAAAGTATTGGAAAAAAAAAAAATACATACACGTTTTATAACATAAATACGTTATTGAACAGCACTTAAAAGGGAAGTACCCCACGTGTGACACGCCAAATTAAAAAACTTCGTAAACTTAGTAGGGGCTATAGATGTGTACCTTTTGAGGATTTCAACTTTTCAGGGCCATTGCACCCTTTTACAGCTCCAAAATGTGATTTTTTTGGTGAGATTTCCTAATTTTTTGAGTTCTTTCCTCGCATAACACCTCTCCAAATTGTGCTAAGAAGTTGTTTTTCGGTCAATTCTCATATTTTGAGTTTATTGCTAGTATATCTCCCCTTTCGCAGCTCTACAAAGCTACTAGGTAGTTGAAATTTGGTGTGTAGATTTAGTAAGGGACGTACATGTACCTTATGGTGGTGTCGACTATTTAGCTTCATTGCATTTCCTACCTCTAGTACTGATTAAGAATACTTCCTTTGAAATTCACATAATTACACCTAATACTTCACGAAAATCAGGCTGAACAAGCCTTCCTTTTTTGGGTTTTCTTGGCGAGTTTTCGACCGTTTTTTTTTTTTAATTTGGTATAAAAGAGCAAGTACCCAAGAGAGGAGGGGGGTGTTATGAAGTTTTTCTAGATATTTCACACATTGAATATATTCTTTGAAGTGGACCATGAAAACTCTAATAAGGCGTGAGGACCCTTTTTTTTTTGAACTGGCAACACGAAAAATTTTTCTCCTATGACTGGAAGTATCCATTTCACGCTTTCCAAAATTTTTTCGAATTTTACGAGGTGGTGGCCTCTTCAAATTGACATATAACGAAGGAAATACTTCTAGCCCTTTTTTCTTTTTCATATTATCTTCATTTGTAACAGTCAGTGCTACGATTTACCACTATAAACTTGCTTTTACTGTACAGAGAAGGAATTGAACTTACAAAAACGTGGATGTAAAATGGCTAAAAAATAAAGAAATGACACATTTTGAGATAAAATTCGAAGAGTGAGAGTGGGGGCAAGAATAACAGGAAGAGCAACATAATGTGAAGAGCGAGGCTGGAGCGAGCAGTGAGAACAACGTGAGAATGAGGAGGATGGAAAAGACAGAGAATAATTATAAATTCAGTTTTTGAAAGAGCGAAGAAGCAACAGTCCAACATGATCATGAATGAGCGAGTGAATTGAGAATGGGAGCGCTCAACATGTCACTCTTCCATCACTGGTGACATCCAGTTGGTAAAAAAGAGGGACTTTTTATGCTGTTCGTATATGCAAATTACATACACGAGCTGCATATTTTTAATTTTAAATTATCTAGTCCTTCCTCCCCCGTAAGACAAGGACTTGATTAGACAAATACATAATATTTCCCTCTTTATTAACGAGCATTTTTTAAATACTACTCCCCCTCCCCCCGAAAAGAGCTCGAACATTATACAGCCATTACTCATAGTTTCAAAACACAAAACAAAATAATTTATTTCAAGTGTGAAGATATTCGGCTGGAAAATGTGTTGAACACCCTCTTTTCAACTCAAAAAGACCAGCTGAAATATTTCATGTTATTCACCCCCCCCCATTCGGGTATTTTTTGAAATATTTGATTCGGAATGTATCATCATGTTCTAATAGCTTTTCTCTTTCTCGAATACACGCATTAAATTATATGCGCTTCTTATATTTAAATTAGGTGAAAAATAGAGGTAACTGTTGCACTGTATTTTTATTATTCAGGTTATGGTACGTGTTCATTGTTCATGTGCACCTCCAATTCTCATCCAAATCTGCAGATACATTGGACGATTACGTGAATATGGATTTAGATACATTGGTAGTCCACCTGAAAACATTATGTATCACGAATTCCGTAGGCATAACACAGCATTTGGTAAGTTTTGCAATTCACCGAAGAATTGCTCTCAAGTCGATGTCGTCGTCGTCTTACGGTTCCCTACCTTTTTATTATTATTGATACGGTTACTACAATAGTTTAGGATTTATTGTCAACGCAAGTTTGAATAAATATTGTACACCTAAACGTGTGATTGATTACCATACATAGCTGTACACATACTATACAGCGTACGAGTATATAACCACAAGTTGATCGCGCAGATCGATGTATCATCGATACAAATCAATCACTTTGAATTGTGATACCATCTCGAATACACTTGTAGTTTGTACACATAAAGAATTTGCTACACATAGTACACAGTGAGTACCACATACGTACTCGTGAACATTACATGGTTCTTCATTTCTAGTACCTATCATCCATGGACAAATAAGCACACCTCGTCTGACACGTTCTAGTACACTTCTACATATATCTATCTCTCGGTTAGGGTACAATTTTTTTTTGTTCCGAGGTAAATCTCGCGACTCAACCAAGATGGCATATACGCGTATGCACACGCGATCATCGCACCAACAATGGCGGCACGATTACACGTGGGCCATGATTAATTAAAATTAACCCTAGGATATTAAACCAAATTTAAAAACGTATTTGATCGCGACGCCAATCTCGGTAAAAGTAATTTTGACAATCTAGCGTACGTACGCGTCGATGTAAAGATAGAAGAGTGCGGCGGTGGCGGGAACATATATATACAGGCGGCACTATGCATTTATACATACGTAAGAGAGATGAAGAAAAAAAATACAGTATCAAACACACGCTGCGCGAAGGACGCTCAAAGTCTATAATAATCGAAAAGATAAGCCATCAAGGAACTCATTTTCGTCCAGTAATTACTTCTAGTAGTTGTATACTTTTGTGAAGGTGACGACGACAACGACGACGACGAAGCGTACAATATCTACGTAGATACCTTCGGTATTAGGAGTGAGGAGGAAAACGATAGAGATGAAACACAAATGAAAACAGATTCCGGCCAAGACACTGATTGTGAACATGGAGCATGTAAAATGAAATGCGCGAAATTGACTACGTGTAAGTAGTATGATAAAATGGCATCTAACGTTAGTGTTGATCAAGCAAACACTTACGCGTGAGAGGATGATGAATTCAGTTTTGAAAATTATATATGCTTCATCGATACTGAACCGAACGAAGATTTTCAATTAAGTTTGCAGCAATTTTATTTTTGATAGCTTAAATAGTATCGCTTGATTGTTTGTTTGCTCTATTTCGGTGGATAAGAAACACCAGAAATCGTATGGCTTGAAATTAGGTTTCATCGCACAAACTAAATCAAATTTGAAAATCTAACAATATCGCGACTCTTTTACTGTCCCATATATTTCATTCAAAATCTTTACTCCATTAGTGTCAAAGAGAATGGAAAAATTAATATTTTTCATTTTTTAATAATGTTGTTGTGCAAGGGAAGTACTGCAACTTTCGGCCTCTACTTAAGATAGACGGAAAAAGTATAAAAAAAAAATATCGGATCCAAATTATAAGCTACTGAAGTCCTACTTTAGATTTTTGGCAAATTTTCGCCAAATAGAATTCAATACAGTTAGGATGGAGAAATTTGGAGTACCACTTAAAATCGACTTCCGAAAGCAATCTATACCATTTTTCAGTTCTTCTGAAGCCTTCCTGATGGTAAAATGTTTTTTCGCCAAGATTTTCGAAATCGCCTCCAGAAGCTGGAAATTAACTTTGACAACTGAAATTTTATCGATGCCTATTGATATCTGTTTTAACATACGGATAGTATAATTAAAATTAAATTTTGAGTTCGTTTCAATTCCCTTACCCTGGTTCTAAAGCCTTAAAGGTCATATTCACGCTTTTTACTCTTTTTCGTAAACTCACTCAGTTTCCATTCAGGAACTACTTTTTTTTTCAATTTTTTCCAGTTGCCAGAAATTCCAAATCCCAAGTTGATATTTATTTTTTGATACATTCTTTTCATATTTTGACTTCTTTTTTTAGTTCAATTGCGCTAGGGCTTCCTTCTACCCTTTTTTTCTTTCAGAATTACGACAGCCTCTTCCCCAAGACTATAGAAGTTTTTTTCATAAAAACATCGAAAAATATTTGGAATTTCGAAATTCAACATGAATTTAATCTGTACGAGTTCGTCACCAAATAATCAAAATGATGGAATAAGATAAAGTAATCTGCGTAGGATTAGTCCATAACCCATCCGGGTAATTCTACCAAATTGTTATAATTAACCAACTTTCACACTTTTCAAGCCTTAAGTACGCTGGAGTGAATTTTTTTTATGATTTGATGAAATATCACCTGCTCTGCTTTTTCCAACAAATTATAATATAATTCACCTGCTCTCCAATCCACAACTATATCAATTTTAGGTATTAAAAGTTCCATCATCGTGGAAATTATGATAACACGTTTCAGTCCTTTTTTTTCACTCAGTACTGAAGATAAATGATATTACTACAAAATAAAATGATCAGAATATTATTGAAGCATTGGGGTATACAGAAGTGGCCCTATTACACGGTCACTAGAACGGCACTGTATGACCTCCAGCTAAGCCGGGAGATCTTAGTCACTTGGCTTTCTCTTTATCGTTGCGGTGAATTTTTATTAATTTTTTCTGGATTAGTAGTATTTATAAGTTGAACTTTGAATTCTAAAAGTTGTTCGATGTACAACTGAGAATTTGTACATAACAAGTTATTCAGCACATTTTACATAGCCCAACGTCATGGCATGGTTGTCTTTATCTAGGTCCAATCTGTCCCGCAAAAAAATGCAAAATATGTTAACATGATTAACGCTAAACTATTAAAATATTAAAAGCAAAGCTGAAATAATTTATGACCATAAAAAAATCATCAAAAAGTTTCATAGACAATTCTGAAAGCGGGCACGTATAAGGAACATTTTCATTATTATAATTACGCTCTATCCAATCAATGGTATTCAGAGTTTGGGGCGGAACTTATTCCGTATCCATTAAAAAATCCTGGCTTGTCGCATCCAAATCATTATCTTTCTTGGTGAGAACTAAAGAAGATAAGTTTTCGGCCTTGTACGAAGCAAAATTGTCCGTGAACCTCATCTCTAGAGAGATCGCTGATCGGATCCGTGTCCGATACAAAGGAAGGTACAGCAGATCCCTGGACAAGACGCTTGCTATACCTATTTCTTGAAAAACCAATTCACTCAGGTACTCTTAGGAAGTGGTGTATGCTTCAATGAATCTCACCTCCCGGAGCAATACGGAGAATATAATGGAAATCAAATTCCACATTGATGGCGAGTATTCTGAAAAAACCTATTTGCATCTTGAGTGCACATTTTGGATAAGAACACATCTCATCTTTCGACTATCAACAGGTAAGATTGATGTTGAAGACGGGATCTGCTTCAGTCCAAGTAGAAGTGCAAGAAAATATTGGAAGCAAGAAAGCTTGAACTGGACTCAGCAGCATTGGATCCTAATCGGTTGAACCGAGCCTACGAACCAGTTCGGAAATATCAGCAGCAAGAGCTCAAGTTGTTTCCAGACCTAGCGAAAAATTCTGACGCTCAAAAATTAGTTACTAAACTGATCATAGAACGGAAAAGAGAGAGATAAGAGAGACTTTTGGGGCTAGATCGAGCGGTCAGAAACCAAGTGAATTTTCTTCAAGACGCATTCTTTCCATTTTACACTATTATAAAAGTTCGAAGCAGCGCCGAATAAGTGGAGAGTCTATTCGCCTTTCGATAGCAGGAATCACCATCAGAAAAAAAAATAAATGCCAGGTGTCGTTTTCAATTATGATTAAAAAAAAAAAAAAAAATGGATGTGAATATGGAAGAATTACGAGGACTTACGATGGTTAATGATTAAGAAATTCGTTAAAGAATTTGGAGTTACTGAAGAAGAGTTTTGTTCCTGAGTTGCGAACTTATTTATTATTATGGCGTCCAACGTGAGAGGAGAGAGGGAGGGGGGAGAGAGAGGGAGGGGAGAGAGAGAGAGAGAGAGAGTGTGAGTGTCATTAGTATTTATCATTTCGATGGTTTTGTCGTTTGGGTGTTTTTTAATTCGTTTTTCGTAATTGGAGGTTCTTCTTGAGATTTCGGTTTTGACTGCGGAGATTTTAAGATCGTTGCGTAGATTGTCATTGGGTATACGTATACACCACGGTGTACCTGTGATTTTACGTAGAGTCGTAGATTGAAATCTTTCAAGAATGTTTATACTTGAAATACTGACTTTACTCCAGATTTAGCAGTCATACGTCCAAACAGATTTTAATACAATCTTGTAGATTTGTAGTTTATTCTGCAGGCTTAATCTGGATAATCAAACAATTTTAAATTATGCTACACTCGCCTACTGGAGCTTAATTAGGGTTTTTGAGTTGAAAGATACAAAAAATGTCTTCAGACGTTTGAAAAACTCATGTTCCAATTGTACTAACCTTCCTTTGAAACCAAAACTGTACATAAAAATTCTAGCGACCTGGATAAGTCTACGGCAGCAAGTGGCTCTTCTGTAGTCTGTATCGCCAAAACCACCGTAATTTTATTTCGTATTTTTTGACCCGCGGAGGAAGGTGAGAGAGGAGTAAATGAATAATATTAACGTTAAAAAAAAGTTACCAATAAAAATAAGAATACTATAATATTTTAAAATCGAAAAATTTTCTTTTCCGTGGTGCAGGGAAGACTAACATGGAATCAGACAATACGAAAAGCATTAAAAGATCACACGATTCATTTCAGAAAGTAATGATAAATTCAAATGACCATACTACACTGTCTTCGATTAAGCTAAAAAATCATCTTTTATCAGAAATACCGCACGCACATTTTGATAATATAACCGTTCATGAATCGTACCCACGGTTTCACTCGAATATGACGATTAATTTTTCGACGACATTGGTGGTTTACAGTTTACACGTACAAATAAATATACGAACGGAACGGAAGGCAAGGGAAGGGGAAGCGTATTGGGTATACGTGAAGATGAATTTTAAAAGTCATCGTATTTATTGGATTTTTCGTTAACCCTGCATGTGTTATGTAGGTACCACGTACCTACAAGTAGCTATACACAACAAATATATATATATATATATAATATGATCTATAACGTACGTACATACGTGTATTCGATAGACACGAAGGAAGTGAGAAAAAGAAGGCGTATATTTGCAATAGTGCAAGCAACGGAGAGAAAACGACAGAGTGATGAACATAGAAGGTAGCTATAGGTACACAGAGAACAGCAGAGTAGAGAGAGAAAAAAACGTCAAAGCTTACAAACGCGCTGAGAAAATACCTATACATTCTCATAATGGAAAATGGAAAATGTTTTTCATTGCAGCTTAATGGAATGGCGTGATAGTAGATGATAAAAAAAAAAAAATCGCGCGCGCTCGTGAGAGTGAATACAGCACAAGAGGAGGCCGAGAGGGTAAAACATGGACAGAGAGAGGAAAAAAGTACGCGCTGAGTAAAAAAAAAAAAAAAATAGAGAGAAAGAGCTCGCAGAGGGTAGAAGAGTACCATTAGCTGATGAGAGATGCCGGTGTGTTTTCCCCTTTCGCGTTTTTATTTTCACCTCTTTTACCGTATATACGCGATATTTTCGAAGCCCTTGTTGCTGTGTACCGTACATATATACACTCATATATACCTATATATTCAGTGTGCCTGTGTACCCCTCGACTTACCGCAGTATCCAACTACCCACGTCGCGTCGCGTCGCTTATACTGCGGAGGAGCCCTTTACGAAACCGAATTTCTCTCTGTGTGCAGCTTGATAATCACCGCGTACTACATTATTATGATTCTCTTTCGTGTTTATGGTAAAAGTTAAACAGCCAAGTACAAATTATTTCGCGCAAAAATTCTCCACCCCTCGGCTTTTTTTTCTGCCTCTCGCATCGCTAGGTATACAGCGTAGGTAGGTATGGTACTCCTACTCGTATATACGCGCACCCATTTTTTTTAATGGTTATTTTAACGGCGTATCGTTAAGGCTAAGTGTTTACAAAATGCATAAAAGTAATTAATTCGTCGACGTAAGCGTTTAGAGAGCTCGTTAATACGAATGAAAAAAAAATTTTCTTTTTTTTCTTCTTCTTCTTCTTCCAACCTATGCGAATGTGTATACTGCCAACGAGCGTATTGAATAAGGTGGATATAGCTTTTAAGATTAATTTCTAATTTTACAAGCTGCGACGACGACGCCACATTATCCCATCCCATCCCACCCAACTCAAGCCGACCCCACCCCGCCATCTTTCTATTCTATTGCTCTTGATGTCGTGTAAAAAAAAAATAAAGATGATTATGGAACGCGAAGCTGCTAGCTGCTAGCTGCGTTACGCCTTTATAAGTGGTTAATAAGTATATATTGAAGTGCAGTGCCCCGAATCACGTGAAATTTATGCTATATTAGAGCAGAGTGTGGCGGGAGCGAAATGCACGTAATACATAAGTTTTTCGACGTTATTATCAAATAAAAAGAAGAGAAAAAAAAAACATATACACTATAAGCACTTGTGCGTTCGTTTGCGCTGCGCTGGTTACCTCGCTCTTCGTACGTATACATACTTACATACACTATAACGAAGGTATATACGCTCGACATATTCCTCTCTTCAGCTTCAGCTTCGCTCGTACTCAGCTCGGGTGTTATAACCTCTCCGCTATATAGAGGTACATTTGGTACGTATATCGAGTGTGTCGTATGTGTACAGGCGCACACACACATATATGTACGTAGTCTGGTACTATAGTATGCGCCAATCTAGACAAACTAATCTACCAAGACTATAATATAGAATTGTGTGGTTGCTTGCGAGCGTATCGAATTTTAAATCGCATCTCGCCAAGTAAGTATTCTGGATATATATGTAAGAGATTTTCCTCTCTGTTACTTTTTGAGATTTTATATTACGCACGAGTAGAAGTAGGTAGAGGTGGTAAGTAAGCACTTACATACGAGGTACATACGTAGGATGTACTTATAGTAATACCGCTTATTTTGCATCAAGATTTTTGCATAAAAACAGAACTTTGGCAAGATTATTTGTCGTACGTGAGAAGGAAACCTGCTTTTGAAACGAGTATTCTTCGTCAAATAGAAAGTTCTCAGATGATACCTCCGTATGAATTCACTAGAAGACATTTGCCAATATGAGGTCGAAAATGTTTCTCATCAAATTGACTACATACCTTTGTGGACATTATTCACAATTTTGTTTTCAATAAAGTGGAAAGAGGATTAACAGATTTTCATAGAAAAATTTAGGCACTTTTCCCTTTCATTGGGGAAAAATTCTAGATCATGGAGTTGTAACATATTCATATAAAATGCAAAAATCATTAATCATCTTTCATCGCGAGTTTTTGATCAAAAACGTGTATCCTTCTCTTCACACCATTTTAGTATTTTATTTTATCATTTCCTAAAAATAATAAGCATTATACAATCATCCATCATCACGAGTTTTTGATCGAAAACTTCAAATCAAAAATCGTCAATTTTTTCATTTCTCAATTGTTTTAAATATTTTATTTTCGTTATTTTTTGATTTTTCAATTTTTCCATTTCTTTATTTTTCAAGTTTTTCTACTGTTCAATTTTTTTAATGAGACATCCATATCAGCAATTTAACATTGAGTACAAAAGTCATCATTTTTTTAAATTTTTTTAATGAGATATTCATGTCAACATTGTAACAGTGAGTAAAAGTGCAAAAGCCATCAATTTTTTTCATTTTATAGTTTTTGTTTTTTTTTATTTTTCATTTTCAATTTTTAGAAATCAAATATTCAACTTGGACATTGTAATAAAAAGTCCAAAAATCAGTCGTACTCATCCCTCATCGTGAGTTTTATCAAACTGTACAACCCTTAACATATATCTATGTTGACATTTTAACATTAAGTCCGAAAATGAAAACATTACACCAAAAACGTCACGTTCTCAAAGTTACACTTTCAAAAAATCACCCCCAGCCCAAGCCATATCCAAGTCAATAACTGGTCCAATTGATCTTCAACTTTCCAAATTGAAAAAAAACATTCTATGGAGGAAACGGAGTATTTAGACCCAGTTTTTCCTGTTAACCCCCCCTCCCCCTTTGAAATTGGAGAAATAAAAGATCGCTGATATTCATCATATATAGTTCCAAGATTAAAAAATCATCATCAGTAGATATCAGCGCTTTTACGACCGTATTGCACCTAAAAGAGCGCGCCATCTATCACGATCGCGTGCTTGTGAAGCAGCTCTTACCACAGAGCCTATTCGCGCGTTGATGATGTCAGACCACCTGGTCGGAGATCTTCCTCTCTCCCTTTTTCCAGGATCCTTACCCTTACCAAGGGAAATATTTTTTTTGAGATTTTCGACATCTCTCCTGTTCACATAACTGAAATACCCTCCTGAATGGCTCCTGTATTTTGTTGACGATTGAAATGTTGGTTCGTCGCGCTGTCCAGGATATCTTCAGCATCCTTCGCCAGACCCACATCTCAAAGGCGTCGATTCTTCGTTTATCATTCATCTTCAATGTTCATGTTTCCGCGTCATAGAGGAAAACAGAGAAAACAAGTGATTGTATAAGTCTCTTCCTTGTCTTTCTGAAGATTTTGTTATTACATGTGACATTATGCAGTCTAGTCATAGCTGATTTGCTCAGAGCGATTCGGCTCCGTGTTTCTGCCGATGATCTCCCATCATCTGCTTCGATGATGGAACCTAAATTTATAAAATCGTTGACCTTTCTGTATTTGCTGAGAGCTGTAGAAACTGGAAGACACTTGGCCCGATCCACCACCATGACTTTCGTTC
>FIZR01006788.1:0-11080 GCA_900060175.1 Ferrisia virgata
TTTTTTTTTTTTTTTTTTTTGCAAAAGAAAAAAATACACCGCCAGTACAACGAAGCAAAAAATAAAAATCCGATTACGTTATGCTCTACTCTTGGAATTTAAAAAATAAAAAAAAAATAAAAAAAATACATCTTTTAAAGCTGAAATATTAATGGAATGTCGACGAATGTTTTGAGATTTTCGTTTGATTTGCGAAAATTTTTGTACCCGTCAATTTTACTTTTTATAAATACTTACTCCACGACGATTCGGCTGTCTCTGTGTGGGTTTACGAAGCTTTCCTTCGGCTCTCCTCCTGTCCACATATTCGTCGGTACGTTTACGAGAAAATTTCCATAGATGACAAGAGCAGGTCGAGTTGTAAAAGGACCGTACCTACGTATACCTTTTGAAAATGTCTTTTTTGTTTCGTATTAGTATTTATTTTGTTATTCCATAATTATCGTAATTAAGGGGATTTTTTTCCCCCTTTAAATTAATATCATTAAGTTACAGGAAATTTATTTCGTCAAATATCGAACGAGTGAAGATGTCGTGTTTTTATGGTGCTGAGAAATATTATTTTGAGCGAGCGAATGGATTGCTTGTGAAAATTTGGTAATTATTGAAATGGCTGGACTCGAATATGTTTTATAGTGCGATTCGGAATTGAATATTTTGAATTTAAGGTGATCTGTTTGACATACACGATATTTTATAATGATTTCCAATCAGTGTTATTATTTTCAGAGGATTTTTTTGTAACTAATTTCACGATAGCTTCGGTTTTACACGAATAAGAATTTTAGTTGTGAAAATTATATATTGTATTTTTTCATCTGCAAATACTCCATAATGTGTCAGATAATATTAATATTAATCTGTTCGTAATTACTTTTCGTTACTTTTTTGAATAGATGGAAATTATCTTTCCTGAGCGATGCGATGAGAGAATCTTTACTTTGAATTCGAAGATTTCATCCTTTTTATTTTCATTCCTGATATGAACTCTGAATACATTTTTTTTTTTTTGCTTCATTTCGCGTAAAGACGATGGTTTACATACTCGGTATAAATTATTATTGAAGTGCAATATCCTACCCTGAGCATTTGAATATTACGAACACATACACTTATACCTGTGTATACCATCTATTTACTCATCCAATACATAGGTAGCTTATACCTATCTTACATGTGTATTGTATTTTTCAACATTAAAGCCAGAAGATTCCGGTTTCGATCGAGTCTGATCTCTGACAGACAATTCAAGCAGAAGCAGGTTGCTTTGTCGAGATATTGTACGCTTTTCAGAATCTCGATCTCGATTCTCGCGATGCTTAGGTTTAGAAGCGCGACCGCGCTGTTGTTTATGAAGATAATGGTCGTGGGAGGGTTATATATATTTTTTTCATATATATATATATATATGTATGTACGAGATACACAGTATACTCAAGTTTATGTTCGGTAGTGATAGAGCAAACAGCCCAGCGCTGCGGAGTTGTCAGATTGATTGTAGAAGTGCATACTGTTCAGATAACTTATACCTGGATATTGCATAATACACAATGCACATTTTATGATCTAAATTTCTAACACGGTTTTATGTAATTTTGAAAGTATCCCTTTATGAGCTTTACACTATTATTACGATATATTTTCATAAATAATATACCATAATAATGGATTTTTACACTCGATTCAACGTGATTGGTATTGGAGATTGATTTGGTGAAAAGATGCTGTTTTGTGGAAGGAAACTCCTCAAATTAGCCAAGTTTGAGGTATTTTTTCCGATTTCTAATTATTAGAACATATTTATCTTTCGATGGAATCGATTTTAAAAAATTTTCTCGTCGAGAGTTCGTGGTAAATTTATGAAATTTTCACTAAATAAGCATAAACTAACTAGCTGGATGTGCGCAAACAGGCTAAGGACCAATAATTGTTGTTTTGATTTTGATAGAATATTAAACTATAAAATTATTGATATTTTCTCCCTTGCTTCGCTGAGAAACTAATGAAATTAATTTAAAATGGTGTGGTTTTCTTTTTTCATGTTTAAAATTGAATTTTTAATTATTTAAAAAAAAATTATCAGACCTTCGCTGGTGTTTTTTAATTGAAGAGAAAAATTTTAGCGATGTGTAAGAACTGTCAAGGGTGAAAGGAAAAGCTTTCTCGATGTATATAATTCCTTGAAAATTCTCGGTAAAATAAATTCACGTAAAAATATCGCTTCAAGGGTCCAGATACGAATATCAGATCCGTTAAACTTGAATTTGAGGTTGGATTTTTTATTCGAGTAGTTTGTTGAATATCTAACTCTGCGAGCATTTTTCTTGAATCAGTTATTTCACTTTTTCGTGCTTTTAAAAATTCGCTAAAAGAGCATAAATGGACGTAAGTTTTTGATAATTTGAAAACAGCGGTTTTCTCATGTGTTATTTTCATCTACGGCGAAAATTTCGAAATATCCTCTTTTTAGAAAGTTTTGAAATTTTTCCCATGGCCCATCGCTTGAAATGTGAGAAAAAACGTATTTTGGAAGTGAGTACTCCTCAAGACACACATTTTAGGAGAAAAAAAATTACGTATTTTTGGTTTTTGCGAAATCGTAAGGTTTAAAATTTTTTTTTATTCATTTCGTCACGTTTATTTCGTTCAAAAATTTTGAAAAATCCTGCTATTTAGGTAGATCCATATCGCTTCTCCTACACATTAGAATGGCTTTCAACTTCCTGGCATAAACACACCTTGATGGTGATTTTTTTCAATAGGAAATTGCGTCATTTTATTATACCTATAGTCTAGGAGGGGGAGAGGGTGGTTCTTGCAGTGGAGAATTTTTTTTAAAGATCCCGACAATGTTCCATAAGAATTGAAAAATTTAAGGAGACAGGGCCAAGCGAAGATAGGACTTTAATTGGGTGGGAAAGAGGGAGCGGTACGATTCAGTACCTTCGTCTTATTACTAAAAAAAAAAAAAAAAAGAGGTGATGTGGGAGTTTTTTTTGATGATTTTTTTTGCTATCAACTCTTCTGTTCGTATATGAGAAGAAAATTTACAGCAGGAAAATCAAGAAGTATCAAGGGCAAAATTTTTGCAAAATATCAAGAATGGAAGGTCAAAAAATGAATATTTAAAGGCACTGTAATTTTTCTGATTTCACTTCTGCAAAGTTTTTATTTTAAAATTTTTGTGTGACCATTTAGGGTGAGGGAGTCCGAGCCATCCCGTGCCCCCCCCCCTGTATCACCGGTTATGGGTGTACTGTAGTTTTTACATTTTTTTATTTATTTATTTTTTCAGAAACGTATTAAGATTTTTTCACGTATAATCTACGTCATTCTATTTTATATTAATTGTTTACCACTTTACCACATTTACTTTTGTATTGTTTTTTGGCCATTTAATTGCTCGATTCAGTATTTGGATTACATGTTCTGCACAAAAAAAAAATCTTCCTATTTTCTTGGATGAATGTTGAAAAATTGCTTCATAATGTTATGAACGTGTATGAAACAAAGAATAGAAAAATTTTGCAATATTTCGAAATGACGTGTAATAAATGAAAATCATTTCTGCATTGAAGTATAAAATTTGGGAGTTGGGAGTTCTTTTTTATTTTCCTGATATATCGAATTTTGGTAGATTATAAATATTCAATAATTTTGTATAAAATGATGATTCTGTTATATTTAAAAAAAAAATTACTCGATTAGAGAAAGCTCTTTCTACAGAAATTATAATTAATGCGTACCTGTCAGGAATTTTTTCACAACTGCAAATTTTCTTCGAACGATGCGGGTTTGTGTGAAAGGAGAGAAAGAAAGATGACAAAATTTTTTGTGAAGTATTTACAGCATGAAAAGAGCAGTTTTTCGAGAAAAAAAAATATGTAATTTTAAATTAGATATCAGAAAGAACATTTTTCGAAGTTTTTTCGAAGTTTTGGAAAGAAACAGGAAGGCTTTCAAAAATTTTCTTTATAAATTTGGTCACAATTTTCAATTTTTCCGATTTGAAGGAAGGCATCGATCTGGTGAAGCCTTGATTATTAAAATCTTATTAATGTTTACGAGTAAACGGTTTCGAAATTTCTGACGATTAGATATCTTCGACATAGTTCCTCACTTCCCCTGTTTAGATTATGGTGATATTTCGATTAGCTTTTCAAACGACTTTTGATGTCAAAACATTGAGATTTTGGTCTGCATCATTCCTCGGATATTCTCTGCAAGATTTGGACAATTCACAAAATTTACCAATATTTTTTCACTGATTGGGTGTTAATTAGTAACAAATTCAGTGTGTGAAAAATATCACAAATGTGAAATTAGGTAAAAAAAAATCATCCATGGCTCGAGCAAATGGAGGATGAAAATTTTGGAAAAAAAGTGATTTAATCGTCAAAAACTACATTTTTGTAAGTAGTACTCATTTGAGCAATTTATACAATTTTTTAGAGTTAATAACGGATTTTTCAACGCTCAATACGCCCTTGTGCACGAACCTGGCTTGAACTTAATTCTTTCGTATATTTGATTGAATCAATCGGAACATAACTTGAAAGGTCCTGTAGAAAATTTTCAAGGTTCAGCTTGCTAATCTAAAGAACATAGGTAATGCCAAGATGAAATTAATAATACTCGCTTGTTTGTATCTTTGGAGATTTAAGCAACAAAATCAATTTGAAAATTCATGGTTTTGCGTTGATTTTAGTTTTACAAATTTGCAAACGTGTTCCTGAGCTACTGGTCATTTTTTGAAAAAATACAAGCCCAGTGCAAATGCACCTCACCGTTATTCGTTAAATTGCTATGCTTTAAAAATTTGAATATTGTGATAAAATTGTAAGTATTTTGTGCTCGCACTTTCCTAAACATAAGAGAAGGGCTGGTTTTGAGAAAAATTTACAAAAGACAATTTGCGGAAATCACAAAGAAATGCAATGTAATTGGACGTACTAGATTTGCTCCGCCTCTCGATTAAGGATACCAATTGCTTTACGTTTGATCATCGCGAACTCGTATATATCAATTACCAAGTAGTTACTTAAACTCATTGATAGCTGTTGCTTATCTTATCTGTTAAAATAAGGCGTCCTTTTTATCTTTGTCTCCACCTCTATGAATGCTGTATTAGGATTTATCTTCTCGTGCTTCAATACGATTAAATTTAGGGGTCTCGATCGTGAGTTCCACGCGATATTTGAATTTAATCGGAACGTGTGATCATGAAAAATAATATTTGAAAAGTCTCGTATGGTCGTAAAAATAAATAATCTTGTAGTAGAGTGTGAAAGGGAATATACGATTTTGTCAGTTAGGGCTACGCTTATCAAGATACCAATTTGATAACATGTATGTGTTATATTTAATTGTTTATTGGCTTGATTTTCTATGTACGATATGTCATATACTGTCAATGAAAACCAAGCTATGCGGTGCATACAGGGTGGAGGGGAGCGATATCAACCAGATCTGTTTCGGGGTCCTAGAAGAGAATTACGATCATTTATGGCGATGTCAAATGTTTATTTTTATTTTTTACTTTCGAAACTAAAAATCATTTGCTCAGCTCGATACCGACCAAAATCGATCAAATTTGGGAAATATGCTTAAATTGGCAGCGGATTTGATATTTTGGAGTGGGGATGATCTGTGGTCAATATTTAGTTATGCCCAAATTGGGAGAAGGGGCGATGAGGGGCTATATTTGCAAAAATTATTCTTTTCTGAGCCAATCGATAGACTATCCAAAGTTGTATAACGTGCCCTAAAATTATCCCCCAACAATTGCTCTAATTCCGCACGGCAGACGAATCCTAAACAACCGGATCAAGGAGTATCTACCCCAGTGTTGCAAGAACGGAACGAGAATGAGAACGGACAACTTGAGATTCTTGAAGAACAAGGAAAGAACGAAGGTGAATGTTTCAAAAGAACGAGAACGCATAAATTTTCTTACATTCTTCGTTCTTCAGTTAATTTTTTTGTAATGTACTTGCCACAATTTTGCCTTCCTAAAACCAATTTTTTTTTGAGGTTGTGAGAGAGTGCAATAGAGCTAAAAAGTTGGAAGTTCGAAAAGGCACATCTAAGGTCCTATCTGTATGTGCTTACCAAATTTCAACTTCCTAGCTCATTTTGGTAGAAAGATAGGGGAGGAACAGCCCTTTTTCAAGGTCAAAAAGGAGGAAATCCTTATTGATTTAGAATGTTGATTTTTCGATATATTATACAACTTTTGATTCTCTGTCAATTGGCTAAAAAAAGGACAATTTTTGCGTTTTTAACATCTCAGCAGTTCCTCCCTAAAATTGAGACATGCCTGAATTTTGACCCAAGTTCATCCCCACATATATATATTTAATCCACTACCAAACTGAGCCGATCGATCCAATTGGAGCGATTTTGATAGATAATGAGCGGAGTAAATGATTTTAATGTTCTAAAAAAATAAATAAAGATAAATATCTGACATGGCTAAAAAAAACGTCTCAATGATCTTTTAGTATCCTAAAACGGATTTTGTTGATACTTCTTCCCCCTAATCCACTGTTGGTCGATGGACTGTGATAATTCGGTTTTAATTGGCAATATGACTGACATAGAAAATCGGGCTAAAAAAAACAGTGGAAATGGGAACGGGAACGAGAACGTCAGGGCAAAAACGAAGAACGGAGAACGAACAGGAACGCTCATTGAACGAAGTGAAGTTAATGAGCGCTCTTGAAAAGAACGAAGTTAGAACTCTTCAGAAGGAGAACGCGTTCTTTAAGAACGGAATAAGATGCGTTCTTGCAACACTGATCTACGCAGGCAAATTCCACTTGAACAAACTGGTCTCATGCCAGGAAGAGGCACAAGGGAATAGATAACGAATGCCCGGCAAATTATCGAAAAGTGCATGGAATTCAACACGCCTGTAGTGATGCGTTTCATAGATTACGCCAAAGCCTTTGATTGCGTGAATTGGAAGAAGGTTTTTAAAGTTTCAAGAGAGATGGGAGTCCCTGCTCATATAATAGATTTGGTGGAGTCCTTGTATGAGTTCAATTCTATGGTGGTGAAAGTTGATGCTGAAGAATTTGAGGCTTTTTAAGTGAAGCAGGGAATGCGTGAAGGATGCATTGGTGAGCATATAATTCGCAATGTTCTTGAACATTGGACTGATAGTATTTCCATTTGATGAAAAAGGACCTTTAATCTGTGATATGCAGATGATATTACCTTGATGGCTTCGATTGAAGAGGAAATTGCGGAGCCCGTCAACCTCTTGGTGAAGATAACCAGTGAAAAACTTGAACTTTGTATTAATACATCAAAAACAAAAATCATGGTGGTGGATCGGGCCAAGTGTCTTCCAGTTTCTACAGCTCTGAGCAAATATGAAAAGGTGAACTAGGCTCCAACATCGAAGCAGATGGTTGCTCTTCGGCCCGTTCCCTCACGGGTATAGTAGATTTGGTGCAGTCCCTATTTGGGTTCAATTCTATGATGGTGAGAGTTGATGGTGAAGAATCTGAAGGTTTTCAAGCAGAACAGAGAGTGAGTCAACGATCCATATTATCCTCGCAGTTATTCAACATCTATGATGAGCATATAATTCGCAAGGCTACAGAGCATTGAACTGGTTGTTTTTCCATTGGAGGAAGAAGAATCTCCAGTTTACAATATGCAGATGATACCACAGTGATTACTTTGGTTGAAGAGAAAATGACGGAGCCTGTCAACCTCCTGGTGAAGATAGCCAGCGAAAAAAAACTTGAACTTCGTATTAATACATCAAAAATAAAAGTCATGGTGGTGGATCTGGCCAAGTGTCTTCCAGTTTCTACAGCTCTGAGCAAATACGAAAAGGTGAACTATGCTCCATCATCGGAGCAGATGGTTGCTCTTTGGCAGAAACACGGAACCGAATCGCTCTGAGCAAAGCAGCTACGACCAGACTGAATAATGTCACATGTAATAACAAGATCTCCAGAAAGACAAGGAAGAGACTTATACAGTCACTTGTTTTCTCTATTTTCCTATATGCCGGGGAAACATAGACGTTGAAGGCAGATGATAAAAGAGATTTGAGCCTAGCGAAGGATGCTGAGGATACCCTGGACAGCGCGACAAACCAACATTTCAATCAACGAAATACAGGAGCCAGTTGGGCTAAGTGTTTTATGCGAGAAATGCATTCTAGGGTATTTTGGACATGTGACCAGGAGAGAAGTCTGAAATCTCGGAAAAGACATTCTCTTTGGTAAGGACCTTGGTAAAACAGGGAGAGGAAGATCTTCAACCAAATGATCTGACATCATCAAAGCGTGAATGGGCTCTGTGATAAGAGCTGCTTTACAGCCACGGGATCGTAATAGGCTGCGCCCCCTTTTAGGTGCAGTACGATAGTAAGTGTCTGAGACCTGTTGATGAAGTTCAATTAGGAAGGGAGATATCAGGATTTCCCCCCTTTTTGACCTTGAAAACCTGCCTTATCACCTTCCCAAATTGAGCTAGGAAGTTGAAATTTGGTATACAGATCTAGTATAGGTGCTAGATGTGCCTTTTGGGGGTTTCGAATTTTCAGGCTCATTGCACCCCCTTACAACCCCTTTCGGTCGATTGCTGTGTTTTTTTGAATTTGTTTACCGCACAACTCCTATTCAAATTGAGCTAGGAAGTTGAAATTTGGTATACAAATTTAGTATAGGTCTGATATGTGCTTTTTGGGGACTCCAGCTATTCATTGAAAAAACATTCCACAGGCTTCCTTTTTTATTCCATGAGTGGGTAATTCGAATATCTTCTCCATGCATAACAGTTAAACTCAATTTCTATCAAATATATTTACGCGATCGAAATTAATTAGGTATAATCCCATTTTGTTACAATTGCCTGAATTGATAAGACTTTTAGGTGGTTGTAAATCAACATTTCTACACACGTTTACAACATATGTACCTACACATAAAGCACATCTACGGATTATACGTAGTTGATCGTACGTATGTACATTCGAATATATTTATAATATATTCGAATGTATAAACATACGTTACTTACGTTTGTGTGCGTGTAATGTAATAAAAATCTCGCTTTCTTTGTTAGTAAGTGGATACCTATATCTATGCATATGTATCTGCTTTATCTATTTCTTGCTAGCGTGGCGCGTATATTAATATATAATTCTTATAATGCGGTATTACGAACGCGTTGCCTTATTTTCTTTTTACTTTATTTTTTTATCGTATTTTAGTACGTAGGATTTCCGGTCATTTAAAATTGCATTTATAGCTTGGCCAGCTCCGATATTGTGTATCTGGTATTAGCCATGAGATTGCTTTCAACGTCTCCATTAAATCACAAAGTACTATACGTGTACTTGTTGCTGGGGGATGGGTATAATAAAGACGATATGAATTTAGAATTTTGACATGTCGTTGTCGAATATCTTTGTCAAAGATGCGTTTTTTCAAGTTCCTTGTGTTCAAGTATTTGGCATGATTTTAAAAGTGAAAAATATTCAATTCTTGGTAGCCTCTCTTTCTTATTCATATTATTATAGCTACTCCTAATTCGTAGAAGAACGAAATTCGCAATATTTACCTACACGTACACGTGTATAAATGGATTTTAATTTTAATTCGAAGAGTAAAAATTTTCATAATTATCGGTACGAGCGATGTTCCAAATTTGTTGTCAAGTGAAATTAGGTACATGGAAAGTGGACGTAAGATAAAAAGAAAGGGTTGAATTTTTCGTGGAATTTTTTTTTGATGAATGCGATTGCGATGTCGTGATTGTATACTAAGAGCTGTTATTGGTAATAATAATACGTACGTCGAGTTGTTGAACCATTGACACGTGTGTTTGGTACGTTGACATTATAGAGAGAAAGAATTTTGAAGAATTTTTAGATTTTTTTTTTTTTTTTTTCATCGTGTCGTGCCATTGCTATACCACGTAGAAATTACGAGGTGTTTTTTTTTTTGTTTTCGTGTCGACGTCCAGGTTTTCTTTTCCAATTGAAGAAGGTGAAAGGGGTGAGTGATTTTTTTTTCAAAAATGTTCGATCGTGATTATGATGGTGGAAGGGTTATAAAATAAAAATATCTATGCGCTTAATTTTTTTTTTGTAAATGTTAAATAATGGATAATTAATTATAATGTTTATTTGTGGGTGAAAAATTCGCTAGAAATCGTCGTGCAACAGGCCCAGGGAGTTTAAACACCTTCCATGGATGAAAACATATGAATTTTCCAGGAAAACTGGCTTATCATGCGCAAATAATTATATAAATTATTCGAGTATTTCTGGAAATGCAGTTTTTGATGATTAAAAATACAATTTTTTGCAAAATTTTCGCCCTCGCTACGCTCCGGCATATGTATTTTTTTCACGCAATATCATATTTTGGAATTTGTGAGTACTGAAAATTGGAATTCAGCTCTCCAACCCTACCCTTGGACCAACCTTGCACATGAGCCTGTCATGTAAGATATGTAAATTAAAGGTAATTTAGCATGCTGAGTACAAATCTAGGGTTAATGTTTTGTTTGTTTATCAAAAAACACAGAAAGAATTCGTATCAAATTAGCCTTACAAAAAATTTGTACAAAAATTTTTCCAGCAGATCAAATAACTTTAACGCGTATTTTAAACGATAATTCTGCGTGACCTGAGGTAGGAAAGCGGGAGTGGGGAGGAAAGGGATGTTTTCCTCGTAATACAAGTAAAAAACGCTAAAATTTAGCTTGCAGAGCTTAGAAATACTTCAAAATACTCAATTTCTGACCCTGACCTTCAAAATTTTCAAAAATGTTCGCTCTCGCTTCGTTCGGGGTACCAAAAATTTCAGCAAATTCCTCCAGTCGACAGTTGCTATGCCACTGTTGGTAAATTTTCGATTTCAAATTTTTGGCTTAAATTTTTTTTAAAGTTAAATTTACTCCCTTGATCGTGAATTGAAAAACTAAAACTGATTGGCTCGTCCGGAATTTGAGGGGGGTCTGGTTTAATTTTGAGTTCTGTTCGAATGTTATGTAAAGCTGGGCATTGGAATAGTAGATGTTGAACAGCAAGAATGATGGAGTTGCA
>FIZR01006789.1:0-18257 GCA_900060175.1 Ferrisia virgata
GGGGGGGGGGGGGGGGGGGTGAACGTGGTGAAATGGTGGAAGAAAGCGTTAGAAGGGAAACAATAAGCGTACCTTAGATGATACCAGGCGAGGAAAAGGGGAACTAAAGTAACCATACGTATTCGTAGGTGAACCCGAAAGAAAGTCAGATGAAGATAGGGAGCTACCGGAGCCATAAAAATGTTTCGGTTGTTAAGAATAAGCTGACTTATGGTGTCAGATGTTTCTATTTAAGACATCTGCAACAGGAAAAACATAATAATACCGGTAACTATTTTACTTTTTAGCGAAAGATTCGCTATACAAAGCTAGAAAAAAGGTTTTATACTTAGTATATGTATTTGTGCCGAAAAACAAAGGCAGGAAAAAAACCGCGTAGTCAGCGAGTCCGAGCGTCGTCGTGTATCTCGATGAGGGTGTTTTTTCGGCTTTAATTTGCTCGCGGACGAGTTTAAAACGAAATATTACGATAACCTTGGAACGTGATGGCGATTTAGGTTCAGCTTTTGTGCCTGTTTTTCCTATGTGACCGTGTGAGTGTGTGTGTGTGTGTGGTATAAATACACATATGTCGCGTGTAATGTACTGTACGGTAGGAAAAACGTAGAATAGTGTAGGGTTACTTTTTTTTTCCAAATTATATAATACCGTGTGTTCGATTTATTCGAGCTTAGCGCCGAAAGCTTCCTGGTGGTCGTTGGGTTTTATATATTAAATTGCCTAGTTTTGTGGAGATGGTACTTTTTGCCGATCTTTTCGTTCAGATAAATCTGATTCGCGTGTTTCTTGTATGGATTGCCTAAGTGCCAATTTTTATATGATTTTGTTTCATCGGGGCAATAGTTTTTGAACGAATTGTTGGCGAATTATTTTTTTACGATTGGAAAAATATTCTTATTGAGGGTTTAATGCATTTTTGGTTAAAAGGAATCGGCGTTGGAATACGAATATTTTTTTTTCAAATAATGTACGGTAGTTGTTGATGAATGCTGTTCTCGCAGAATGTTCCCAAGTATCAGGTGAATGATTCATTCACCAGAAGGCTTTTGTTGATACGTTTGAATTACTTCATTATTTGGTACCATTTCAAAGTTGACCTACAATTGAAATATTTTACTTATGAATTGAATCGTTCGCGAACGGTTTTGCGAAATTCACTCTTTCATGATATCAAAAGTTTGTTGTCAGTCCAAAATTCGTTCTAAAACAGATGATTCGCGAACGATTATAAAATTCACTCCTATATGATATCAAGAATCATTTATCCAAAGTACATTCTGTAATAGATTGAACCACTTCATTTGTGAATCGTTCAAGAACGATCACAAATTCACTCTTTCATGACACCAAGAGTCGTGTACACATATACAAAGTACTTAATATTTTGTACGATAGATTGAATCATTTTGTTTGTGAATCATTTGCAAATGATTGAAAAATTCATGTTTCGATAATACTAGGAGTTGTTCATCTACAGTACTTTCTTCGATGGATTGATTCATTACATTCGTGGACTATTGGTGAACGTCGTCCGTGGAAAGTGAGCACTTTCTATGATAGATTGAGTTTGAGTTATAGACACTGAAACACCAAGATGGAAATCTCACATAGTTCTTCTCATTTTTCCCTGTAGAGGTGCTGTTCACTAATTCTGACTCAGCAGTCATTGGCCAAAGGTTATTCTCTCTCTAGATGGAAATCTGGTCATTGGGCAGTAGTCATCTTTTCTCTAGATAGAAATCTTAGAAAGAATGAGGTCTTGATGTATTAAAAATGTGAAGAAGTCGAACGGGAATTAGTCAATAGCGCTCATAACGGAGAAGTCTTGAGTAACTCTGGACAAAAATTTTAGTAAACCCCTTTGTGTGGACATGAATTTTTAGGTTGAAAAAATTGCTCTAGAGAGAGAATGTGGGAGGGCTAAAACACCTCCAAATGAAGTATCCACTCCTTCTTTTAAACTTATACCTACTCTCACTAATTTGGGAAATCCTACAGTGCTTTTTGCCTACTCTACTTTTAGCCGAACGATTCAAGATGTTTGATTCTTAAAATGATTCCCTCGTGAACGACTTGTCTTTTTATTTTTAAATGGTCTTGGTTCGGTCATTTATGTATTTTTCACCTTTTGAAAATGAAACAATTCATTTTAGAGATCGTTTACAGAATTGAATCATTTGCTCTTAAATTGGATATTTGCCTTTGGAAAGTTGCCTCGAGTGAGGCTTGAAGAAATCGTTCACGGACAATTGAACTGTTTGATTCTTGAAATAATTCATTTGCGAATAACTTGTGCACTCTGGTGGTCCTTTTAAGATTTTTTCCGTTGGAAAATTGATAAGCTCAATTCAGTAGTCATTCATTTGAATGAATCACTACCGGGAATCGGCTCAAGTCAAAATGAAATTGATCCACAATACATATTTAGTTCAATTTGTAATTAATATCTACTGATGAAAATACTCCATGAATAAGTTGTTCTAAAACAATTCACTTGTTTGTTGCTTCCCTGAATCATTTACGAATTACTCGTAAAATTATTATTTTTTTTTTCTACAAACTCAGTTCTTCAGTGGTACTTTTTGCTGAATCAATGTTTGAATTGTGACTAGTTTGTCTTTGGAACTGAATCGTTTGTGAACATCATCTGAGTGAAATAATTAATGTCTCAATCAGAATTTTCTATAAAATCCTGTCAAAAGTAACCCAAGTTCATTTCTCTATTTTGAATAACTTTCGAACGACTGAATCACTGATTTGTGGTACTGAATCATTCGCGAACGATCATTATACTATTCGTCATGTTATGTGAATCTATCTAGATCATCTTCAATATCGTATGTGTTTGAATGTTTACCATATTGTTTTGGAAATGATTCATTTGCGAACGACTGAAAAAAACGTTCTAATTTATCGTCATTTGAGCTCATTTTTTTCAATTTCCAGCCTGTTAATTTTTCTCTCAAAAAAATGTTTCCAGGACGAAATTGGTATAATTATCGCTCATTTGGCAGAGCTGGTTTATAAATCTTGAAAATGTATCGCGATTATTTTTTGCCTAATTTCTAAATTGAAAGCAATCACAAAAATTGAATATTTCAACTCCTTCAATTTTCAAGTTATACAAACAATGATTATTTCGTCTTCAACTCGACTTCAAGAATCCGTGGTTTTATTAATCACTATCTTTCTATTTTCCTCCTAGAATTAAATGGAATTAATTTTACTAATTTTTCTTTCGAGAAAAATCGAATAATATTTTTTCACATCAATAGAATACACCGTATAATGCATAAAAAAATGGTGTTCATTATAGTAGGAAGAAGTTAGCGTAGACATCTGGAAAAAAATGACTTATTCGAGAACGTATGTAGCAGGTATGCAGTGCAACAATCGATTTGCTTATTTGTAAAAGTAAAATTTCAAACTAGACGTTGAAAATAGATGTTGTCGTGAGGCCAGTTACAATATCTTACGATCAAACAGAACGTATGTCATTCTGTTCAGCGTTTTTCTTTCAAACACCACGACAAACTGAAACTTCTTCTACGAGCTCTCGACCGAACCGATATTTATATATTAAATTTTTGCCATATATGTAAAAAGGCTTTCTCAAAAATTACTCGAGCCCTTCTCCTCGCCTTGTGGCTAGGCTAGGGTGCTCGTATGGTGGTGTGACATCGACGGCGATGCGGGCGTTTTTATCTGAACCACCACAAAACGTATACATAAACATTTTATATCACATTTTATGGAATACGACCATCTCGAATAGAACGACACGAACGCGTCCTGGAAAAAAAAAAAAATAAAACATGACGAGTAAGGGGAGCAAGGACGTAGATGGAGACACCCAACGACTTACTTAAGTTAGGCCGGAACACAAACCGCGAGTAATAAAAGCAACTCGTACATGTATTTTTTTCCTCGCTGCTTATCTGCCAAATTCATATCTAGCGTGCATCAAACTTGAGATAACATTCTTTTTATGTACACATACAACATTGTGCACGAGCACAGGGCGATGAAGATGCCCTTGAAAACGTTCATAACTACGGTATGCTCCCATATCCAGAAGCGGCTTGAGTTTTAATCAAATCTGTCGGCGAAAATTTCACCAACAGAATCAGCATCGGTATCGGATTCACCAACGGAATATGTAGGTACGTGGGCGCCAACGAACTCGCGTCGATGATGAGCTACAGATATTAATTTGTCTTCGTCTCGCGCCAATATCCCTTTTCATTCTTAATCCGAGAGACGTTCGCGTTCGACGCGAGCTTAACGTAGATAGATACCCGACCAGCCGAGTTATGAAATTCGCCTAGGTATCGAACTTCTCCCGAGTAAATTAATTAAATCTCGAAGTAAATAATCGGATATGCCGGATAAAGGTATTAAATCTCGAATTAATTTTTTTTTCCACCGGTTCGATATTGATACATTCCATTAATAAGCCTTCGAAACTGTATTTACAGCGTTGTTACTTAGAGTATGATTTTTATTGTGTGAAGTGGGCCTACCTGCGTGGTATCTTCAAATTGCAAAATGCCAGCATTGAAAGAAACTCGTGTACAAATCGCACCAGCTTCTTGGTACGAAAAATCAGCTGTAGGAAAACGTCAAATGTTACAAGTTTGATCTTTACTCATGGCTGGCTCAGCTGAAATGAAACTCACTGTAGTTGAACACAAAACAGAATACACGACAAAAATAGCCTCACATATCACATAACCAAACAGAATACTGCCATATGTTCATATTTCCCACTTAGATACCTATTTGTATGCAAGTACAAAGACTGCATCCTATGTAGGATTCAAAAAGTATAAAGATGGGATAATTCAATTACCTTCAATGTCACGTAATTTTCATCGTGTTTGTAAGTAATCTGTTGATCACGAGTCAAATATCTTTGAATGAAAGCAGTTAAATACCTTATAAAGAATTTCTTTGTGAAATTATAGTCGTTCATGAATGGTACCGTTGTCTTCGAGTGAAACTGAAAGGCGCATTGACGTCATTTTTTTTCATTAAATTGAGATTATCAGAAAAAGTAAACTCGATTATATCCTATCAAATTTTGATCCACTTTAATATCGAAGAGAACAACCGTTCTAAAACAAAAAATTAATTTTTCTCTCGACAAAAAAGAAATATTAAATCCTGGATATGTACTGATAAAAAAACACACGACTTTAACTGCTCCGTTTATTGACCATAACTAAACTACTAATCGTTACATTTTAGAAAGAAACAAATAGGATTCATTAATGGCACATCTCAACATGTACGAATGAAACAAAAGATCTAGACTAAAGATGATAATATAAGCTGGAACCTGGTTTCAGAGATGAAGTTTATCTTGCACTTTGTTCCAAGGATGAAATAAGCTCTTTAATTTACAGACCTTAGAACGAAAAGCATGCAAGACTTCACTCCATGATGAAAAAATTTATATCTACTCTAGGGATAATATTTTTCTCTTGAAAAAGCTTCGAAAGTTCGCCTTAGAGATAATGTTTGAAATTGTGTTATGAAGACGATAGAAATCTAGAGCTATACACTCCTATTTTGCAATACCTGGATATGAAGATGATCTGGAATTTCGTTCCAGAGATATTAGTAATAAAGAAAGTTTAGTACGCTCGTCTCAAAACAAAAATTATCTAGAACTTGACTCTACAGGTGGAGAAAATTTAGATCATCGGTTCTGGAGATGAAAAAAAGTATAAAACTCTGTGCTAAAGACCATCTTTGGTATTTTGTTTTAGAAATAGACAAAAAAGGTAATCTTGCAGTAGGTTCCAGAGAACAGAGATAAGGAAGGATAGTAAAAGTTGAAATTTTGCTCCGAAGCTGATCTTTAGAAATTGAAGAGAGAAGTGAAAAGAATCTTGTTGAAAAAATCCAAAAATTGAGAAAAATAAACAATAAACCACTCGAACGCAGTAAATATAGTTTGACATGTTAGCACAAAGTTAATTGATGGACATTTCTAGATTTTCCAAAATTTCCTTCCTCGTCAATCTAGTTCTAAAAATTTTTTATGAAGCTAAATTCTAGGTTTACTTCATTTCTGAATATCAAGTACCAACGTTTATCTCTGGTATCATGTTCTGAAGATAATCTCCGAAATGAAGTACTGAAAACTGTCTGATGGAATAGTTTTGGACTTCTATATTTCTAGTACTATTCTTCATCTTTAGAACCAATCCTACACAGTCCTTATTCCTGAAACTAGTTCTAAATTGTTTTTATTGCTAGAACCATCCTACCTCTTCGGTTCTAAAACCAATTCTACATTTTATGCTTCCCTGATACCTCTCTATCACTAGAACTGGTTTAGGTCTTCTATATTTCTAGTACTAATTCCAGATCTTCTTTATTTTTAGAACCAATTCTGTAAGGTTTGTACCTCCGGAACCAGTTATAGATTGTCATTATTTCTATAACCAGCTTTACACTTCATTTGATGCTGAAACTAATTCTATATTTTCTACGCTTCCAATACCAGCACTAAATTTGATCTCTATTATTTGAACAAATTGTACCTCTTTTATAACTCTGATACCAGCTCTAAATCATGTTTATCTACAGAGCCAACTATAGATTTTCTGTACGTGTGTTTCTTGAATCAGCTCTGGATCGTTATTATTTCTAGAATCAATTGGACATACACCTTTTTTATCTCTAAAAGCTGCTCAAGATTTTCTATACATGTTCCTGAAAATTTCTGAAAACTGTGTGTGCAATTCTAGATCTTTTTTATTTCATGAACCAAGCTTCTTAGATCATCTTTATCTGTGACCTAATCTCATTACAATGTCTTACAAATGGATATTACTTTTCTTAGCTTCATTTTCTATGCCATATTAGACCAGCTTACTGCTAATGAGGAAGGGGGAGAGTAACAACAAAATACATTTTGAATTCTAAGAAATCACTGAAATCACTTTTTTTATAATGTCACATTTCTTACATACCTGCTACCTCCTTTTGACTTTTAGAAAACGATAATCATATATATTATGTATAGAGCTATAGACCCATTTCATCCCTTTACAAACCCTCTGAAGGATTTTTAAGCAATATTTTCTATCTCACTTGTCAATTGTGCTACAATGTTGGAATTTGACGCTTGATGTACCTTTGGGGTTTCAATTTTTCAGGTCTATTGCAACGTCCCATTCCTCAACTAGCACTTAAAAACAGGGTGTTATGAAGGTTGTTACTGTTTTCTGAGTTGGTTCGTTATTTAATCCGCCTCCCTTCGGGGCCTAATTCAGCAAGTGGGTTAAAATTTGGTATGCAGATTTAGTAAGGACCCAATGTGTGTTTTTGCGAAGTTACAACTTTCCAGCCTCTTTGCAGCCTCCTACAGCGCTGAAAAACTGGCTTTTAGGGAAATTTGTACAATTTTTCGAGTTGATTCCTTGCCCAAGTTCCAGCCAAATTGAAAATAATCTATTCGATTATAACATCACCGCGGATGTTGATGATTGAAATGCGAAGAAATGATACATTGTTAATATTTCTAATCGTACGTCTTTCACGATTTCAGGTAGCTTGGCTGCGTGTCGACACCCAAACCATATTAACCATACATAGTCACGTGATAACCAAAAACCACAGAATAGCGGTCACGCAGAGCGATCGTCGTATGTGGTATTTGCATATACGTGAAGTTCAAGAAACAGATCGCGGATTTTACATGTGTCAAATAAATACAGACCCTATGAAAAGTCAAGTCGGATATTTAGACGTCGTAGGTACGTGCTGCGGTATATGTATTTATTTAGATCTTTTTTTTTTCATCGTCTTATACGTTATGGTTTCTTATCGATGGGTAAGTATTTACGTATCTTTCTTAATCATTTTTCAGTCCCGCCGGATATTTTGGATTATCCCACAAGCACCGATATGGTCGTCAGGGAGAATAGTAACGTTAGTTTGAAATGCGCCGCTTCTGGGTCACCGACTCCACGTATAACGTGGCGCAAAGAAGGCGGAGAATTAATTGCCCTTAACAATGGCCAAGAAGGTAATGAACTTTTGATGGTGGTATTTTATTATACTTAGTGTGTATTTTGTGCGTGTGACAATGTCGTAGTATGTAATTGTTCGTCGTATACCTCTCGTATTATGTAACTTCAAGCTAACCATTGACAAGTTTACGTACCCACATATATATATATATACCTCAAGTACGTAGAACGGGACATGATGCTCAAAGGGTTCTTAAATCTGTAGTACAGTTATTCCAAAACTAGAATTATTCGATCATGTAGTAATACCATTGTTGTATTTGTCCAGTACACGTATTAAATATCGTATACGTATTAGGTATCTAGTCGTGTATAATACGTTCACAATATCGTCAATTTTGCCAACAAATTAACGCCTAGCTCGTGTTCGTAGTACATTATATAAACGTAAACGATGCGATGCGATGTATCGAAAACACAAGCAGGGTATTTTGGTATTAATTTATGGATTGAGTTGTATGTATCGATACGTGGCCGTGGAAACGACCACGTAGTCCTCGTCGTCGTCATCGTCGTACTTGTCGGCTCTTAAAATGCTACGCTCGTTCGTCGAATCAAAGCTTTTAAAAAGATTTCGGCGCGAGAATACGGCTATGTTGGCGGTCGCAAGGGGTAACGTATCTTCTTCCATGTACACTGATATACGTATGAGAAAATGTAATAAATGAAAATCGAATCCCACATTAATGGGAAATATGTTAGCAGACGGTAAGAGGGGCCAAAGCAACCGTGACTTTGGTGCTGGATGCTACCAACGATGGCGAGGTCGGTATAGCCGTGAAGCTGAAGCGTTAAAACGACGATATAATTTTGTATTCTCTTTTATTTATTCGTCGTCGTATTGTTTTTTAAAAAACGTTATCGTGTGCCTGAAAATTGCGAAACAAATAACAAGTCTTTAAGGATTTTATAAGGGCGTGATGAAGAATTGAGTACAACAGAAAGTCCATCTCGAGGGATTTTTTTAATGGAAGGTTTTATAACAAAAGGTCTTTTTCTGTCTTTCTTTCTTTCCATCTTTTTCTTTCTATTTTTTTTTTTTTTATTTATTTTTTTCCTCTGTATTTTAGTCTCGTTCATCGTTGGTTCTTTCTCTCTTTCTTTCTATATATAGCTTACCGAGTGAGTGAGTACTGTGAAAATACTGCCAGTAATATAAAGCTCCTTGTCAATTCCCGCTCATTTTGGATTATTCGTTTTATTTCTCAAAACGGAAACGTTTCATGTTTTCGAATATTTTTTTTTTTTTTTGCCTTCTTGCGTAGACGTAGGTGTACCTACTCGGTGTGTATATGCGCTTTTTTCGTAACCCAGCATCGGCATCGTACGTACCTATATGTACAGTATGTGTAGGATTTTCTCAGCAAAAATCCGGAAAACATGAAGTAAAAAAATTAAAATGTTGTATGCAAGTTGCAAAAAGAAAATTTAGTATACTCGACTAAAAACAAAAACCCACCGAGTGTGATTTCCTCAACATTAAAATTTTTGTCGATGCTGATGGGGTGCATTAGTACAGAATGTAGCCGATGCTCAATTCGTTCAGAACTTCGCACAACCAACCCATAAGCATTTCAAAAAGCGATACAGATGTGATTGCTGATAAAATCTAAGCAAAACATTTTTGGTAGGAAAAAGGAACGACGAGACCTGTGCATGAATTAAAAGGAATTGAGAAGATCATGACCAGGCAAGAATGGTGAATCGAAGCCAACTGCCTCAATGTTTGCAAAGTAAAATAATTCAATTGATTATTGTAACCGATGGACATCGCTATTTCGAGCATATAAACGGAAGATAAGAAAGGCCATGTGTGAAGTACAGGGCCAACATTTTTAGCTGTGACTTTCAGATCTTGGGGATCAACTTATGCTGGATAGATTGAAAATCCAAGTCAGGGGCCAATTCATCATTTTCACCTGATCGTGACTGTTTGGAAAATTATGTGATCAGCACAAAATTTTAATTCTTTTCGACGTCTTGCTTATAATTTTACAATAAGTTGAATGGGGGGGGGGGGTCACAGCTCACGGTATCCGACATAGAAACAGTTTAATTTTGTTCTTGATCAATAGATTTTAGTCGACTTTTAACAACTTTTCACAATTTTTTCTCATGCTTTATAAAATTCTTTTTATTTTTCAACACTTTCCTTCATTTTGAAATTTTTTTTTTCAATTATTTTGTTCACTTTTCAACGTTCTTTCAAATTTTTTTTGAATTTTGAGACATGAGTTTACAACAATTTTTCACGATTTCTTCTTATGTGTCAAGTGATTTTTTGTACCTTTCAACGATTTTTTGGACAATTCTAGGAAATTATGTGTATTTTTGCATATTTTTTTTTTAATTTTTTGGTTAGTTTTCAACATTTTTTCATAATTTTTACTGATTTTTTGCATTCTTGGCGTTTCTTTTCGTTAATTTTTTGAACTCCTGCGTTTCTGTGAATGTTTTAACTCAGTTTTTTATAAGTTTTTATGAATTTTTCTTATATTTCACTCATACTTAATCTTTTTTCATGAATTTTTACTGTTTTTTCTGTAAATTTTCAACTACGTTTTTTTTGTTTTTCTGGTGCTTTTTAGCTTGATTTTCTATGTCATATTGTTAATGAAAACCAGACGACCACAGTCTATCGATTTATGGTGAAGGGAGGGGGGATATCAACAATATCCGTTTTGGAGTCCTAGAAGACCAGTACGGCCATTTTTGACCATGTTGGGTCTCTATTTTTATTTATTTTTTCCCCGAAGACTAAGATCATTTACTCTACTCAGTACTGACCAAAAACGCTCTAAATCCATTAATCGCATTTTGGCGGCTAATTACATATATATGAATGGAGATGACTTAGGGTCAATATCCAGTCATATCTAAATTTGGGGGAGGGGGTGTTGAAGGGCCAAAACCGCAAAAATTGTTCTTTTTTAAGCCAATCGATAGAGAATTTAAAGTTCCATATACCCAAAAATCAGCCTCCGAGATCAATCAGGAGGGGACATATGAGAGCTTTTCCCTTTTTGACCTCGAGAAAGGGCTATTCCTCCCCTGTCTCCCCTACAAATTGAGCTGGGAGGTTGAAATTTGATTGTGAATTTATTAAAGGTTCAAAATGTGCTTTTTCAGGATTTTGACTTTCCAGACTAATTATACCCCCTCACAGCGTCAAAAAAGTTTTTTTTTGTAGTTTTTTTCATTATTTTTAGGCCACTAAATTGAGCGAGTAAGTTGAAATTTAGTATGTTGATCTAGCATAGTTCCTAGATATGTCTTTTGGTGGTGAAATTTATTTAGGCCCATTGCGCTTCCCGCACTCCTATCACTTATTAGGAAAAAATGAAATTTTTAAGCCATGAAATGTGCATTTCTCGGTGCTTGTGGTTAAAATTTTGAAGTTTTATTGAGGAAGTGATGAGTTTTCAACAATTTGGATGTTAGATTCAGCGTAAATGTGAAAAACTTTCAATTTTTTTCACGACTAAAAACGAACTATGGGCCAAGTAGCCCTCCCCTTGGGTGCGTCACCATCTCTTACCCGTAATTTACAAAGTCTGACCCTCACTTAATTTTTATTCTATTTCTTTACTAACCTAAAATTCCATCTTGATCGATTGTATTTTGATCCCAGCTAAATTTTGGGTTTTATACTGCCCCTTTCCAGAATTTTCATTTGAAAAACGGTTCATTTTTTCTCTGTTTTTCAAAATACTGAAAAAGTCAGAGCACCCTGTCCTCATTAGAAACTTATTACGGAGAATAGATTGAGTACATATTAATGAATTCAACATCTTTGAAAAAAGTTCTACCACGATACCCCCTACGTGACGGTATTTCATTATTAATTACACTCTTTGACCGTACTTTAAAAATACCTAACAAGAAAATGGTAGTTCGTCATTTCCGTCTTTGATAATTACGCGAGTTGGCACCGTAAATATTAAAATTTCCATTTCTAGAATACAAATTATACGTTCGGTACCTTTTAAAAATTCCCATATCATTGGCTCTCGTATTGCGTACTCTTTTCAGTCATCTGTGAACAATACAAATCATTTAAAGAAAGAAAATTCCGCCCCTTCGAAATTACATTATACTATTATTTTAGCATCCACGTCAATTAATTTGCCTAACTGTATTCACGTTGAAACTTTACCAAAAGTATTATTACGCTGCATAGAACAATTTGAAATTACTAAATACACTTTTGATCGATTCGCGATACAACGAGACGATCATTCGGTGGAAAACCCAGACCAGTTGGATAGTAATTAAAGATATACATCGGAAACTTTTGCACGTGATACTGCGAGGCTTCTTAGTTCGTATACAGAATCTATCGCGATTAAAAAAACCGTTATCTCATCGTACTAAGCACGCTGAGACGAATAACATGGAATAGAAGAAGATAGGAAACTATTCCATTAAATGAATATAGCAAGCTGTACTTGTAAAGACGAAGTTCACGACTGTCAATTCACTTACGTACGTTACCGACGACCGGGGCAGGGTCGTAAGCGTACGTAGGTGCAAGACGAAGGGCAGGTATACGAGGTAAGTATTAAGAAAAAGAATATAAAGACTAAATAAGTTTAAAGCGCAGTGCGACGATAAAGGGTTAAATATATCTAAAGAAAACTCGACTACATATAAGAAAAGTTTCGTTTAGCTCGAAAAGAAGAAGAAGAAGACGAAGCGGAAGCTACCATCGTAGCGACTTCAATCGTATTTAAAGCTGTTTACAAATTTCGTTTTCACTTTCGCGTGTATTAATTTCATTCATTTATTAGGCGCCCTAATCCTGCTCCGTAACGCATTTCTCATTAATATTCCGAATCACATCGTCGTCGTGTTTTACAAAGACGTGTGTATAACGCGCGTGCACAGTGCACACACACCCCTACAAATCTGAAAAGGACAAAGACTAAGCAAGGCTATACGAATACTACCTCTAACGCATCAGTGGTTACCAAAGTCCTCATTTTTATACTCAATAAGATTACCAACTTGTATAACTTATGTAGGATTTCAGCATCTGAACACGTTTTTGAGCCGGATTTCGATGATCCGGATGAAAGACAATCAGAAATACCACTAGGACCACAGTTTGAAAGAATTTTGTAATGATTTTTATAAATTCGCATGTTTAAATTTAGAAATGATAAAGATTTTTGAATTCCAACAAAATCTCACATGTACGATGCAGTGTTGCCGTTGAAAAAAATTAGCAATGTTGGTGAAGTGGTCCCCTACAATGTGATGAATTGAACGCAAATTTTTTTTTTTTAATTCAAAACTTCGTGGACTTTTAGAATTTTGAAGATATTTTGAATTTTAAAAACGTTTTCTTCCATTCAATTCAACATATTATGTCACGAACTGCGTAACTGGCGCTCCTAATTTTTTTCCCCGCAATACTGTTTCGCAGTTGTAATATTTTGATACAAATCAGATAAATCCATCGCTTTCATATTTCAACCCGCAAAGTATTGAAATTCGTTACAAATTTCTCAAAAAATGAAATTTTGAATTCCCCTGCAATAGTTATGATATGCAAATAATTATACATGAGTGTAATTTAAGTTGCACTATTTCTGGTATTAAGGATTTGATGACAAGATGAAACAGTCTATATACTTCAATAATGTTGCAAAAAATTTTCGATGGTGATTGGAGTGAGGAATAAGGGTTTTCTGAATCTAAAGGATACTGGCAGATAAGATGGGTGAATCTGCCCTGCATCTGAAATTTGAAACTAATCAATGGAATTTGTTTCTCTTGGCAAATATTTTGGTTCACTCTTCCTCTTCCACCACGTGTTCTGGGCCAACACATAAATTAGTTTCAGCCTTCCCATTAAAAATTTTTACTTTCACAAATTTTCAACCGATTTTTTCTTTTCAAATCAGTGTAAGTGGTCAAAGAGACAATTTTGAAAAATTTTTATGTTGTGTATCTAGTCCCCTATAAAGTGATTATATTTTTAGCATTTTGGGAAAATCTTGTCTCCCGATAAATTATTTCTCACCATGCTTTCAGCTTATAAAATAGTACCTTTTTGGTGAAAGATTATTTTCTCATGATATATCTCAAAATTCTCTATTTATGCACCACGTGTCCGTATTTTGTTTCATTTCTTTGGAAATGTTAACTTTTACATTTATATAAGAAATTGTTACATGAAAAAACTATAGCAACAAATTCGTGTTCAGCAGCTTAAACTATCCTCATGAACACCATTTTTCGTCCAATAGGAAACTCAAATATTGAAAATTAACATTTTTTTCTGAAATTAAAATCTTCGAAATTGGGCAAACAGTGGACAGAAATCCGTAAAAAATGCAGCAACTAGATCAAAAGTCGCTATAAAATTAAAAAAAAATCTGTACAAAGACCTAAAATATAAAAAAAAAATTGTTAAAATTGTTTGAAAATTGACGAAAAAATTGATAGAAGTACGTGAAAAGTACAGAAAACTGATTAAATCTCATGAAATGACGAAAAATAGATGAAAATTTAACAAAAATTGTTAGAAATGATTGAAAATTGGGTAAAAAGTTTGGTAAAAAAGAATTAAAGTGTAGAAGAATGATCCAAAATCATGAAAAACTTTGAAAATTACGTAAAAATTAACCTACTTAATTAATGGAGAAAATCGTTCAATATTATTGAAAATTGGGAAAAATATGATGAAAATGGTTGAAAATTGATCTAAAATATGAGAAACATTGTTAAAAATCATCGAAAATTGGGTGAAAAATTAGCAAAAATTGGTCAATGTTCAACCTATTTTTACTAATTTTTCACCCAATTTTCGATAATTTTCAACGATTTTTTTTTCTGTTTCAATTTTCACAAATCATACAAAATTTTTGATCAATTTAGAACACTTTTTTCTCATTTATTCTCAACGATTTTTAACAACTTTTCCTTAATTTTTCCTCAATTTTCACTCATTTTTCAACATTATTTCGTGATTTTGATTAATTTTCTTCACTTTATACCAATTTTAGTCAAATTTTCACACAAAATTTCGATGATTTTCAACGATTTTTTTTCACAGTTCAGATTAATTTTCACTCCTCTCTGTCTAATTTTTACCCAAATTTACGATTTTTAACAATTTTTTTCATAATGTTGATTAATTTTTACTCATTTTTGTCTAATTTTTCTCAATTTTTAACGTTTTTCAACAATTCTCTTTCATTATTTTACTCCATTTTCACTTATTTTTCAATATATTTTTCTTAATTTTGAATAAATTTTCTCCATTTTCACTCATTTTTGTCAAATTATTCTCAATTTTCAATAGTTTTTTTATCATAATTCAGATCAATTTTCTTCTATTTTTCCGCAATTTTCGTAATTTTTGATCAATTTTTGCACTTTTTATTCATTTTTGTGAAATTGTCATATAATTCTCAACATTTTTCGGTCAAGTTTCACTCATTTTACGATATTATTTTGTGTTTTTTGATCAATTTTCTGCGTTCCTTATGCATTTTGATCAAATTTATACTTAATTTTCAATGATTTTTAACGTTTTTTTGACAATTTTCATCCATTTTTCAACACTATTTCGTGGTTTGATCAATTTTAAAAATTTTTCACGCCTTTCTATTACTGAATTGTATTTTGCTTTCCAAAAAATGTTCTCATTAGTATTCTAGATCCTCGAACTGATCCCTTCCTAAACCGTAGGCCAATGTATGAGAAATTTTCATGTTACCCCACATTCTTAAAAATCAAAAATGATATCCATTTCATTAAATGCAAATACCTATTACCTTGAAAAACAAATGAAATTGTCGAACTGATATCAACATAGGTTTCTTTTACTCTTGGTACAAATCCTGGGCCACTTGTTGTGTCACTCTTGGGATTGGTTTAAGATGGGCAAATTCGCGAGGGTAAAAATGACTTATATGGATCATCATTGGAACAATAAACGTGTATTAGATATCATCGAGTCGAGAACGCCAAACGAAAGGAAATTCGCTGCAGGCTGAAAACCTTTTTTACAAATCATTGCTACGCGTTGATAAGGCTTATTCGGCGCAAGGGAGTAAAGATTATAATGAAACAATACCTACGTGAAGTGGATAAATACATAAGTACAAGAGCGAATGAACGAGAAAGAGAAAAGGAGAAAGAAAGGGAGAGATACGTACTAACGCCAGCCAGCGCAGCGTTGGAGAAATAAAGCTTTTTTTCCCGCAGATTCTTTTCCAGCTCATCTATTTATCGTGTGAAGAGCTGAGGTGAAAGAAGGGCAAGGCGATGAGTGGAAACAACGTTGTATAAAACGTAGTATACGTATCTGTTTCTGTGCACAATGGGCAGTTTTCTGGTTTGTTTACTTTGCTTGGTTCGCGATGAATGAGCATAACGACGAGAAGATTTTCTTCGACGTAGCAATAGATGATGGTGTGGAATCTAGTGCTGGTGGCGTTACTCTTCTCGCTGAGAATTTGTTTTTTTTATTCTTCTTATTTTTTCCTTTTTTTTTTTACGAGCAATATTTTCACGATGTTTAAAAGTAGGGATTTTTTCGCTTAGGTAGTACTTGGTGTGTATTGTCTTGTTGAGGTATTTTCTTTGCTGCGAAATGTGAGCCAGCGACGGATGGTACCGCGCTTATACGAAGCTCTCTCTCGTTAACGTGCATAAATATTGCTGCGAAATTGTTCAACGTAATGAGTATTTTTAATTTCGCCCCGGATGGAACAAAGAGGTTATTACGAGTTGGCGAATACTTAATTGTCATGGACGTTTCGTGATGCATTATTATTCGTCGGATGCTGGTGTAGATTTCAGATGTACCTTAAATTCTACATCTACAGCCACTATAGTGAAATGAAGAACGAAGCTTTTTTTTCCTTTTCGTTTTATTTTCAGTTCCTTTAATTCTGTCGATGAACCTGAGAATGTCGTATTCGTCGTTTCCAGGCTAAAAATTCGTTATGATTGAGTTCACATCTTGGAAAAAAGTTTATAAAAATCGAACCTTCTTAGCTGTACGCAGTACTACATTTGCATGGAAAAGGGAGAAAAATAACCAAACTGAACTCTACTAAAACAAAAACTTTCTCGCGCACGAGTTTAATCTTTTTTTTTTTCTATATGCTTCAGATTCGCGTAGTTTATTTATAATTTATTTGTTCTTTGGCCAAGTTTTTCTTTCTCCCTCAAAAGTAGATGATTTCAGTTTCTTTTTCTTTTTTTTACGCCGGTTCGTCGAAGTTACGAATTTTCGATATTTGTGGTTTTAAGACATTCTTAAACAGAGCTTTTTCTTAACTGAAATCTGATTTTTACGATAAGTATGCCTATAATTCCAGTAATCTGCTCGAACAATGGGTGCTGAATTTAAGTTTGAAATATCTATTCTCTGTAAAGAGCTGAGTATAGATTAAAGAAATTCCAAATTGAATTTATGCAGCGTGTTTCAGGGTTAGTATGAGGCCATATCTATTTGATGGTGTGTTTTCTGAAGCTGTATTTGCCTTACTTTTGAAAAGCGTACATTTTTGACCGTTGTGTCGTCTGCATTTTTACTCTAAAATTGAGACTACTTATTCCGAATTTTAAAAAATGGCTTCTTTATGGACTAAAGTAAATTCACCTTTATTCGAAATTTTCATAAAAAATATCCATCGCCCTTCATTATTGCTCATTTACATATCTAAATAAAAGATGCAGTATTGACTGGCGAGGAGTTGTAGAGTGGTTGAATCTAAAATGCATACTCGACTTGCTTCAACTGAGCACCCCACTGCCCCCCCCCCCAGTATCATTGTTTGGAACTGACTTATTAAGCCTTCTTCATAATATCTTTTCAGATTTTCAAATGGTAGCTTTAAATCTACTTACTAATCATGAAAATTCAAACTCGTATCTAAGTCAAAAATTGAACTTTGAGCTTTCAAAATTTTGTTCATCAATTTCAAATTTCCTTCCAACTATGTACAAAACAACGATAATAGATTCATCTTAGGTACAATCAATCTCAAAATATGTACCTTCGAAGGTAAGCTCTTTAATAAAAAATCACAATTGTTTGGAAATTACAAGGATCACTCCCTACACTGAAAGGTTGAGGCTGAAAAGGCGGAGATATTCTCATCACAAGATAAACCTGCAAAATCCAACTTGCAAAATTTATGGAATTCCAAAACAAATAATAAGCTCTTCCTTCACAAAAAACCG
>FIZR01006798.1:0-10287 GCA_900060175.1 Ferrisia virgata
AAAAAAAAGATAGTGTGACGTAAGGTTACATTATTTACTTTTATTTTCTTACAATCCTATGATGCCAACTTGAAAAAAATATTGAAACAAAAGTGCCCCACTACACAAGGATAAATAAGTACATAGAACAACTGGGAGGTGCTAATAAGGTCTACAAATAAACGTTGATCACACAATTTTTATAGGGTTTTTGCAATTATGTGCACTATGCATCATTCAAAACAACTAAATGACACTTTTGCTGCAGAGACAAACATCATTTATTATAATTAAAGTTTCATGTTTAAACAAAAATTCTGCTGCGTGTATTTAGAGTTACAAGCATTTAAGAATTGTCTGTTGTCTACCTCTCTCCCCTACAGACTAGAAAATTCTGCGGAAAATCATCTGGACCTATGGCTTCCACTACACAACAGTGTAAATCAGAAAAATTTCCCTGATACATGCTGCAAAATAGATATTCTCTTTGAGAACCTATTTTTCTGGTCATTATAACCGATATAGTTTTTTTTTTTTTTAATTCGCCAATAGTGACTAACATGTGATTGTAATGATTCATTTTAAAAACTGGAGATACCTAAGTGTTGTTTATCATTTTTCATGGGAGATACCAGTTGAAAACAGAGACAACTGAATTATTTGTTGAAAACTGCATTGTATTGGTCAATAATTAACCTCTCTGAGAAATTTTTATATCTAGAAAAAGTTTTGTTCCAAATATCTCTTGATTATTTCTTTAAGAAGAGAAACAATACACAATGCAGCGTATAGATTCACCAACATACTATTGAGATGGTCTCAATATTTCCATATCAGACACAAAGGAAAAACATTAAATAGACAATTACGATTGAAAACCATCTATTACCGTTATTTTTACACACTTGTAATTTTAAATGAGAAATGCAAAAAAATTGACCAGAAAATTCACCAATCGATACAAAAAACAGTAATACAAAAAGTTGCAGCCGTGCCGCATACTTATGTACCTTTACGCCTCCATATCGGAATTTTACATAACGTTCTCGTAAGAAGGTAAAACAGTCAATGAGACCAAATAAAAAAATTAAAACAATTTAAAATAAAAAATAATTTTTAAAAAATATATTAAGTTTTAATTTTATAATTTTTTTAAACTTCAAAAATATATTAATTTTACAATATTATTTTTTATAATAAACTTAAATTTAAACACTTGGTGTTTTATATTATTTTATCAATCTATATTTCCAGTAATTTAATAAAATCAAAAACATTAATTGATTTTTTAATTAACTACATTTATTTATAATATTTCCTAACTCGACGAATAAGAGCAAGTTTTATCTTATCTTATCTTCTACATCACTTACACACTCTACAAAATAAAATAAAATAGAATACCAGAATGGTGTCTCTGTTGAAGTAGACTTATCCTGAACACAATATTTTTAAAGAATACTGTAGAACTGGAAAGGAGAAGTACATTTGGAAAGCGAGCAGATATAATAGAGGCATGACTAATGCGAAGGTAGTAACTTAAATAGGAAGGAAACTCTAGAATTTCAAAGTGTTGGATCAAATACGGCTGGATGAGCTAAGTACGGAAAATTCGGAGTCTTATTAAGATATTTTTTATTATCACGATTTTCTACATCATGTTGTCGGTGAAAACCAGGGTATTGCGGCCTATCAACCTATGGTGGATGAACGGGGGATATCAGCAGAATCCATTTTGAGGTCCTAGAGGACCATTCCATTTTTGGCCTTGTCAGATTTTTATTTTATTATTTTCTTTCAAAACTAAAAATCATTTTCTCAGCTTGATACCAACCAAAACCCATAAAACTTGGGAAATTGCCTTCTGGAGTGAGAATGACCTTAGATCAAATTTCAATTGCGCCCACATCGGAAGTGGTGATACTGAGGGGCTAAAGTAGCAAAGATATTTTTGATTGAGTCAATCGATAGACTCCTCTTTTCAACTTTGAAAAAAGGCTATTCCTTCTCAATCTCCTCTGCAAATTGAGCAAGGAAGTTGAAATTTGATATGTAGATTTAGTACGGACCGTAGATATACTTTTTGAGGGTTTCGATCTCCTAGGTCCATTGCCCCCCTCACATCTCAGAAATATGGTTTGTGAGTTTTCTTATGTTTTTAGTTTGTTCCTCACCTAACTCCTCTGCAAACTGAGCCAAGAAATTGAAATTTGGTGTGTAGATTTAGTTTATGGTCTATACCTGCCTTTTGAGGGTTTCTACTTTCCAGCCTAATTGCACCCCTTCACAATCCTAAAAAAGTTATTTTTTTGGTTAGATTTCATTTTCTTTTTAATTTGTTCCTCACATAACTTCCCCTCCCGGCAAATTCGGCTGGGAAATTGAAATTTGGCATGTTCATTGCGTATTGGCTCTAGATGTGCTTTTCAGGGACTTCGACTTTTGATATCAGAGAAGAAGAATATATTGGAGATTATTTCAGCAAAATGTGAGGTTTCGCTGGCAGTTGGATTAATGACCTTGTGACACGACTTGGAAATTAGACAGTTTAAGAGCGTTGATTACTGGTAAATATACTGACCACTTGGTTCAGAAGCAGAGACGTTGCTAGATGCTGGCCTGAGGGGGGCCGCGGCCGGTCTCTTCTAAAATATTCTGACTCGTTTCTAACTTCTCTAAAAATTTCCTCTTTCATGTACAATAACTACATTTACTTCAGATTTGGAATCAAAACCAAAACCATCTAAAACTTCAATCTCCTCCATGAAACTTTGAGTAAAGCTTTATTTTTTAATATTTGAAAAAGCAAATTTTCCAAAACTTTTATCCTTGCTTCCGTTAGACCTCTTCTCGGCGTTTCAAGAAAATTTGGACCTCTTACTCTTTGGAAATTTTTCTGGAGAAATTAGGTTATACTCGTGATTTCTTTTATGCCCCTCCTATAATTTTTAATTTTAGTGATGCATCTGATTGGTGGAGAGAGGATTTTGAACGGAAGAGTCTGAGATGATGAAGAATTTTGTATGATGACAACAGGAAGATTTAGAATAGAACTAGTTAAGAATAACCATTGAAGATTGAGCAATGTTTGTGAAGATTATTGATATTGTCAGAGGAATCACTTTTCTTGAAAGGAAGGAAAAGTGTTATTTTTCAATGTCTATTATTCATTTTCATTTTTCCATTTCTCATCTATCTGGTTTCATTTATTTCCAGCGTGTGTTTGCTAACTTCCTCATTCGGTATAACAATCTTACATTCCAGGTCTCAATCGTGATGAAATTTTTCCGCCATGTTTTAGCTTCGCTTATTCTTAGCACCCTATTCGGTTGTCATGGTGGATTGGATTCAGCCTGACGCAGACTTTCTGACTGAAAAATTTTACTTTTCAATCTAACAAACAACGTATTTAAAGAAGCCGTAAAAGATTGCAAGTTCTGTAATGTGGTAGATCAAAAACTATACTTAACTTGGACGCTTATTACGAGTTCTCTTCACATGTAATCGTGTGTATTTGTGTAGCTGTGTAAATCGCAACTATTCTGTACATAACGAAGGAGATTGTGCTAAAACGCATGCTACAGCAAAAACGAAGAAATGTTTTAAAATAATAAATGAGATTTTATCAGCAATTCGAAACGTTGCACGTTTGTCTGCGGAAAAACTTTTTCGCCAACTGATTGGTCGTGTAATCTTTAAAAAAAGAAAAAAAAATAGCATCGTCAATGTCCATGATTGATGGATACAGTTTGAAAACATTTATTTGCGCTGTCTTTCCGCGCTTTCTCGAATGAGCATATACCGTGACGCGTGTGTACCGAAGAATGGCGTCGTTTTTACGATTGATAAACCTTTCGAATAAATTTTTTAACCGCGATTGATTGTTCCACGATGCGATGGGCTTTTTTTTCGTTTAATTTTAATAATTTTTCGTCATCTACACCCCGAAACATGATATTGGTAATTTGGCGTGATTTCTTTATCCTTGACCGATCAATAAAAATTCGATAAAGATTATGAGATTGTTATGAACATTATTTACAATGTACCTACTACGTTTGTGGATTAATTGTATAACAACAAAAAGAAAAATAACAATTTATTTTTAGGCTGTTTTATGAAGATTAAAAGAACTTTTATAAGATGATTAGATAACAAGGGTAAATTTTTTACATCCAGATAAGTATAAGAATATTTTTCACTCTCCGTTTATGTCCCTTTCTTTGACTGGGATTTCTTTAATGTTAGAAATTCGCATTACTATTACGTTTCCCTTTGTTGAAGATAGGATCGTCGAATTGTATTCAATACATTATTCCCAATGGTAGACCTAAATTCATTAATTTAGTCTTAATTACATCAAAAACAGTCACAAAAAACGCAAGTCAGTAATTCGTTAATGAATTTTGGATATCTATACAGCCGAACCTTAACACAAAGAAAAGACCAAAAGATATGAAGTTTTTACATTCGTTCAAGGTCCATAGAATGAAATCAATACGTAAGCTGATACGAATGAAATCTTGGATAAAAATAAAACATGCGTTTCATTATACATAGAACCAATATCAGCTCGTTTTTCTTCAATTTTTTGCACATTAATGAAATACTCCACATGATTTTTAAAAAGAAAAAGAAATTATTTCAGTTACCTACTGGTTCATTCTATGTTAAAATGACTCAAAAAATACCTTTGAAACTTTTGATTTTGCTCAAAATTTTCTTTGAAAATCTCTATCTCTCTTTTTCTCTCTCTCTGTGGTTTAGTAGAAAAATCACTGTCAGTTTGGCTTTTAGCCTTCATGAAGGGTTGAAGTATCCCTTACCGTTTTGAACAATCACGATTCGCTATGAAACAGCTCAAATTTGAAGGCTCAAATTTCGAGATTGTTTGTGCTCGAGAATATTTTATTTACGCAGTTTGGAGATAATCTGAAGGAGATTCCAAATTAATGTTCAAAATTTTGAAAGCCAAAGTTGAACTTTCAAGATGAAAGCTCATATTTTCATGATGAGTAAGTATAAAGGTAGAAGGCTATCATTCAAAAATCCGAAAAATTATGATGAATAAACCCTGTTGCGCTTGTTTCCCGGCATTGATGGTAGAGGGGGCGCAGGGGTTCTCAATTTTGGGGAAAATAGAAAAAAAATAGAAAAAGTGAAGTGACATATTGATTTTTACTGTTTTGAGGACGTTGAGTTTGACTACCGACTCATTTTTTTTTATCCAACCCCTCCAAAAGCCCTCACTAGTCCATGGTAAAAATTTAAAAAAAAAACTGAAAACATTAATTGATGTATCGATTGTTACTAGTTTAAGATCATTGAGCTTGAAAATTAACTTATTTTTATGGATCTGTCCCCTGAATAACCCGACAAGTCATCATAAAAATGGAATAATATTGAAAAATTATAGATCGAATATCAGCTTACCTTCTTCATTTTTTTTTAATTTTGCAAATTTGAAATATAGTCATTTCTCAGTATTTTTCCTTTCCTTGTGAAGAACTTCATTGTCTCCCACACGAATTGTCATATTATCGAATTTTGAACCCTTTCTCTTAGGAATTCGGAAATGAACTTCGGCTGCAGAAAATTTGGTTACGGAAAATTTTTATCATGTTTTTCCTTTATAAGTCGATAGAAGAGCGATGTGTTTACTTGAGAAATATGAGATAAAAAATCAAAGCCTTCTTCCTTTCCCTTCTTTATAGAATGTAAAAACCAAAGTGCCAAGATTCTGAGGTTGCAAGAAGCTCAACATCACTTTGCTTGGATATTAAACTGATGAAATTGATTGATTTTCAAATTTTTCCCATTGATATGTCTTAGGACTGGGGTCAATGTCTGAAAGATATTTTTGGTGTTAGGTTTTTGATCAAAAACTTTCGATGAAAGATGATTATGAATGACATAATAACATGGATGTCTAATTTAGAAAACTAGCAAATCGAAAAATAAAAAAAATAACGGATAGCAAAAGAAATAATAAACATTAAATATTTATAAAATGAAATAATTTTTTATGGTATTTTTTTTTCTTTGGCATTTATAATTGCTAAGATTTTTAGGGGAGGATTTTTTGCATGACTGTGGAGGAATCTGGAATGGAGTGGGTGTTTTTCAGTATGTTTAATGTTTGCCTTTTTTGTTTCAAGTTGTGGCAAAGGAACAGGAGGTGTTTGGTGGTAATGGGCTCAGAGTTGCAAAATTGACACATAGGTTTGGGGGCTCGTAGATATAGATGGCTATGTGTTATTTTTGTGTGACCGATTCTAAGACGTGTAATGGTTATTTCATTTGTGAAATGCGTATCCGGAGTAGTGTGACTGGATTATTGAGCCATCAGTGAAAAATTGTTTATAATCAGAATAATTTTCAATAGTCTGGCGCAATTTCTCTCTGATTGTGATTATATTTTGGTCGAATTTTTTATAGTTAGCCATAGTTAAATCGATTTTAGGAATATTTAGTTTTCAAGGCGAATATTTGATTTGTTCATGAAGGAGGGTTGGTAAATTAATATTGTAATTTATTACAGTATTATGAAGGTGAGAGATTGGATTATCGGTAGGGAAGGGGAATTGTTCTAGATGGTTTTTGACTATTTTTCTAACCGGATTGGATAGGTTGGAAGATGCTGCTGAAAGGTAAAAAAATTGATGACTTTTACACTTTATGTTAAAATCTTGACATAGATGTCTGATTAAAAAAATTTAAAAATAAAAAAAGTTGTAATAATCAAATATTAAAATATGCTTAGCAATAGGTAACGCGGCCACCTCGGACTAGACCTGAGATTATAACTTTGTATTATATCTAAAAACTTGAACGATAATAAACCTATTTTCTCGACACTATCAACGTGTATTACTGTTGTATATATTGGTGCCCGGTAAACATTCTTATATCAAAAAAATTGATGACTTTTACTTTTTATATTAAAATGTTGAAATGGAGTCTCGTTGAAAAAATAGAAAAATAAAAAAAATTAAATTAAATAAATAAAAAAATAAAAAAAGTTATAAAATGAAAATTTTTGGTCTGAAGTTTCTGATTAGGAAATGATAAAATCTAATGTCAAAATGGATTGAAGAGAAAACGTTTTTGATTTAAAGTTTTTGATCATAAACTCGCGGGTAAAAGATGATTATGAATAATTTTTGCATTTCATGTTGAAATGCTGACATGGATATGTATGATCTGAAACTTTAACCAGAAAGGGAAAAAAGTCGACTCTAAACTTACTCGAGCTTCTTTTAAACATTTTTTAGAATCATTGTTTCCTAACTAATTGGCCAAGTTTTTCGAACAAATACCCGAGCCAAGATCATCGAGTATTTTTTTCCTCGCTTCCGATCTTCATTATCGATGTCTCGATACGAAAAATTTCGTTGGTTCATTTTCTTCTCTCGCGAGTATTAAATCAAAACTGGGGAAGAAGCTGCACCGCGAGGAAAAATCTCCAACTTTCATTAATTGATTGACAGCAGCGTAAAAATAAGTAAGTACGTATAAATGCAGCTGTTGATGCGTAGCATGTAGAATATTAGAATTCTCGAGAGGATTACGTCGCATATAATATATCTACTCCGCTCAGTAAAAAATAAAAAAAAAAAAATCGAAAGAAAGATGATTCCGCAAATTGGCGAGATTTTGAAATCTGTATCACGTCGAACTATCAGCATAAGAACATTTAATAAAACGAGTAAATAGGTCGAATTGCGGAGAGGAAAAAAAATGGCAATTTTGAAAACATTGCGAAACGCAGAAGGCGAGGCAGAGGTACATAATGGAAAGGTGAAAATGTCAAAATCTAATTAGCTTCGCCTTATACACTAATGAAGGTTATATTTCGAGTTAAATTCGTTGACTAATGTGTGGTCGCCGTGATGGTCGGGTTAGTTAGTGTACCTAGGGGTGCACTTTACGTCGTCGACGTACGCGGGTGAGAAAAGGATATGGATAGAGAATGGAAGGATACACATTGCATGGCGTATAGTATACGTAAACATCCGTGTATAAAACGTCGTCGACGTTGTTGTTGTTTTTCGTAATAAAAATGATTAATTAGCGGTCGGTATATACGGATGGCTGTGAAACTTGGTCGATATATCATATTTAAATGGAAACGACAAGAGAGTAGCTCTGCTGCGTAATGTACGCGCCTGGGTATCACGTTGCGTAGGTAAATAGCACAGGGGCAACGAAATTTCAAAATTTTTCCATTCGTTAGGGGATGATGTGTAAATAAAAAAAATTTCCACAACAAGTATAGAATTAGAAGCGAAGTTACCCTGGTAATGGTAGGTGGGTAGTTGGTATCTATAACCTACATTATAACGACAGGTGTACCGTACTCAATTTTGTAATGGTATAGGTATCCCAAAATAATTTGAAAAATATATAAAAACGAAAGTGACATAAAACGAGCAACGAGTATTGTATACAAATAAATAAGTAAGCGAGTAAGTATAGTGCATAGGGAAAAGACGAAACAAATTGTATCCGATACGTAATGCACACATACCTTAAGCCTATATTTTTAGTATACATCGAAGTAAAACGCCCGCGTCTAGCAACAATGCCATGAAAAGCTTTTCAGTATACCTCATGATGTTCTTATACATATTATACACAAAGAAATTCTCACTCATTCTTTACTTAACAAAACAACCTATCATGGTACATACACAGCTAGAGCTTGCTATACAGATACAAGTATTTTGAACGTGTTAACGTTAATCTGCTTGTATCTGTTTTGCACAAAACGCCTAGAAGCTTTTACTTGTCGTATTCGACTCTCTAATTTTCATCTACCTCGTAGCATGCTACAAGGTGTAACTAACTATCTATATTATGTGTACATATTTGCAAAACGCATTCAACTACGAGCATATTGTTTCTATCCGTCAGCCACCTTGGTCCTTTCTTGAACAAGCCCATCTACCAACCAGAGTGTATGAGAATAATTTGCCAGACAAACCCAAAAGTGTGTAAAACGTTGCGTGGGAATGAAAATGTATACAAGTGTAGCAGTATCATTTATCGAAAGAGCTAGAAGTTTACTAGTAAAAAAATTAGTACTACTCTACTACTAATAATTTCGACAACAAAACAACTAGTTCTGTTGACTAGTAGTAAACTAGTACTCATTTTCTTACTGGTGTAAATTAACAAAAAATCGTACAAAATTGTGTAAAAAATATACGATTATGATTTCTACATAGAATAGGCCTAACCTTAAATTAAAATTCGAAAATTTGTGTGAATGAATGCAAAAAAATTTTTAATTCCACTCCAGTCAATCACCCACCTCCCACATGAGGCAGTATACTTCTCGTTTATCTGCCACCCAACCTACTACTCTAGCACCTCACTTGTGCGGAATGGGCATATTGGCATTTATATGCATTTTTGGCAGGGAAGGAACTTGGAAAAATTTTTGTTTTTAGAAGTTAAAACTAGTATTACTATTTTAAAAAATATTGTAATATTATAGCTGGTTTAAACTGTACCTACTTAGTAGAGATAAACTGTACGTAGTATAGATAAAGTAGATAGAATTTTATTATTAGTTCCTAATAAACTTTCGTACCTGACACATCTACCTGTGTATTATTATTAAAAAATAAGTATAACTATTGCTTGGTTATAAAAATGAAGTAATGAAAGCAAACAATTTTAACATTCTACTATCTATTAAGAAAATTCCAACATAAAAAAACAAAGAGACAGCACAAGCCATTTTTATGCTTAAGTAATGCTAGTGTGTGGATGACAGCGCGACTTTATACATTCACTTTTTAGCTGCATGGTTACAATTTTAATTTTAAAAATATCACTCTTTTCCCCTGGCCTAGCTACAGAAAAAAAGTAACATAAAAATATAGAATGAGAGAATGACAAAAAATGGGTGTAACTATAAATTGTAAATTTGAGCGTGAAATTTTGAAAAATCAAATGGTAAATCTTTTGATGATGTTTCTATACTTATATATGCGGATCATAAGTAGCATTTGTTTGAACAAAAATTCAATAAATCAATGGTAACTTAGGTTTTTTGATAGTACAACTAATTCAGCCAATAATGACTACTAGTGGAAATAGTAGTTCATTTCGCTGACTACTAGTAAAACTACTACTTCATCTGGCAAATACTAGTAAAAGTAGTAGTTCATTTAAATTTTGATTTTGACCCTTTCTAAAAATTTTTAGGGGTGAAATTTTGTGAAATTTTCAGCTTATTTCGAAACCTATCGTATCACCTATCAAAATGGGGTAAAATTTTGTAGGAAAACCAAAAAT
>FIZR01006800.1:0-43124 GCA_900060175.1 Ferrisia virgata
TGATGTCACATCTCTAATTTTTCTCAACATTTCAACTTAAAATCATAAAATCAATAGTTCATAAAATAAGTCTACTGATGTCATCCCTGGCCATAAAAATCTGTCTACTAATATCAGTCCAATGATGACGTAACGTTGTTCTAATAACATCCCCAATTTTCTGCAACATTTCAACTTAAAATCATGAAATCAATCTTTCATTAATATGTCCACTGATGTCAGTCCAATGATGACATCACACTGTTGATGGTCAACTAATGTCATCTAATGATGACGGTCAATGTTGACGGTTTTTCCAGAATGCGTTATGAAACAGTTGACCCGTCATCAGTTGTCCCATCAACAGGCGACAGCGGACCATCAAAATCTAGGCAGTTATAATCTGGATTTCTCAGATTTTGTTAGCCAGGATATTGATGGCCTTAACAGTGATGATCAACTATTCTAGGTTGTTAACATCTTGATCATCAACACTTGGATTATGTTAGACAAAAAAGTTAAATGTTATAGAAAAAAATGCTGAGCAATTTTCAAAATTCCCAATCTTAAAAAGAAACCATACATTTTTTAAACGTTATGTCACTTCAGATGGAATTTGGACTTCTGTCACACAAGTTAACGTTTAAGATGTAGGTAGTCCGGATACTGGTAGTCAACTTCTAATGGTCCACTGTTAACAGTCCGGATCTTGATGGTGAAATGTTGATGGATTTGGATCGTCAAAGGTTGACAGTCTAAATTTAGATGGTACAAATGTTGATGGTCCACAATTGATGGTCAACTCTTGACAGTCTGCTGGTGACTACCAACTCCTAATGATCAAGTGTTGACAATTGAATTATGTTTGGGGATAAAGTTGAGCGTTGTAAAAAAAAATGCCAAGCAATTTTTCAAAATTCTGAATGTTTGAAAACATCACAAATAAAATTTGGACTTATGCTGTAGCAGGGGAAGGTAAAATGCTGACAGGCCTAGGATTATATGTCTCGGGTTCATTACATAATATGTAGTTAGATTATATCAGATTAATAGCTGAGATGCCAATAATTAATAAAATACCTGACAAGTGCGAATGTTGGTGGAGCGGACTGAAGGCGAGTGGAGTCAATGTACGAGGAAACTGTGAAGTATCTGATGTCACATCAGCTGTTCACCTTCATAACTCGTGAAAATTTCAACCAATTAGATTGCAGGAACATTTTCAAAAAAAGTGCTGCATGTAAAGTCCATTTTGAAATATGAAAAAAAAAGTTATTCTTAGGGCTCAATACTAGCGCTCCCTAGTGGGAATTAGGTGAGTAACTATTTACAAAAATTTTCTGTAATCCCCTTTCCGCTCTTGAAGTTTCAGTGATTATAACTTGGACAATTTTTAAATACATGGCATATTTTAAATAAAATTTTTCTCCATAGGAGATAGGAATATAGAATTCCAAAGTAACACCTCTGCAAATTTATGATTTTCTGAATGTCCGAAGTCACATTTTTCAAATTTATTCGAGACTGGTACGTCCTAGAAAAAATTTACACGAAGGCAAAGTTATAGAGAATAAAATTTTGAATCGATAATGTTCTCTAAAATTTTTTCTTAAGTCAATGGTTCGTAAAATAATCTGCTAGTTTATAACAGAAATGATTAAAAATGTATCGGAGGCGTAGTCAAGAGCAGGATATTTTGAGGGTTTAGATCTGGATCACCCCTCCCTCAGACCGTTAAACTTCAAAATTTGTGTCTTAAAACTCCTGAAAATGCACTTTTTGATCGTTAAAAAGTTGATTTTTTTTTAATTTTGCCCTTCTCTAGAAAACTTTGTATAGCTTAAAGAAAATTAATGGAGAAGTGTTTCAACTCGAAGTGTATTAAGAATCTAAAAATTAGCCAAATAGAAATATTTCATTTTTTTCGATCCCTCTCAGTAAACATTTTTCCCTTTGCATTTTTGTAAACATTTTCTGAAGAATATTTTCTTGCTCATAGTTTTCAGAAAGAGGGGAGGGTGGTGGTGGTTTTTGTCATTTTCGTACAATTCGCTCATATTTAGAAATTAGTTGAACCTAAGCCGAATCTGTGTTCTTAGTTTTGTTAAGAATTAAAAGGAGATTCGAAATCGATGGGCCAAAATTTGAAAGCTCAGAGCTAAAATTTTGCGACGAACTTCAAAATTCAAAGTTACCATTTTAGAGATCTGAAAAATTACCCTAGTAGGCCATTTGATGTTTATTTCAACCAATTAATGAGATCTTAATTCCCTGGGGCGCAGGGGTTTTCAATTTGGATCAAAATTCAAAAAAATGGAAAAACTGAAGTGACGTCAGTGTTGGACTCGAAGTCTGGTTGAATTGCACTATATTTTCCAATTGTATAATTTCTTTGCATTCTTGCAGAGAAGCTAAGGTGACGAGGTGTCGTCGGTTCTGCCTTCCGGTGTCAAAAAACTCTTAATGCTTTTTGATACAAAAAGAAATTAAAAAATTTTATTTCGAAGCTTTGCTAATGAATACTCTAGTTATCACCTCCACGGTCTATGTAATTTTACGAAGGTTTTAAAAGGTCACAAAATACAAGAACATACGTAGGTACGATGTGATATTAGCTTCATAGGTAGGTACGGATATGCTTTTTAAAAAGGCCCATCGATGGTAGCGCATCCAGAGCAAAAGTTGCTAATAGAGGGCTTGGCTATCCACGTAGGTAGGTACAGGAAAAAGCGATAATGGTATTAGAGAACGTGGCTCATGTGGTACATTCGGTGTTTTATTTTTTATTTTTTTTTCCAAGCCTATACCCTTTTACACGCCCTTGTTGCATTGTAAAAAGGAAATATCGCGTATCAGTTTAGGATGTAAAGGAATTTTCTAAATGTCAGCCATTGGTGGTAATTTGTCTTGAGCGGATAAATGTTTTTATGTTAAAAGCAGCGTAATACTCGAACTTGTAGAGCTTTTCCGTTCATGCTGAGAATTCTAAAAGGCAATTTTTTTCACTCCCCTCGACCGTCGCCGTAGTTATTCGCGTACAAAAATCACAACATTGCGTTAGCTTGGTGCGGAAGTTGAAGCGACGAAAATAGAAATTTTATTGTTTTGGTAAAACGGTTTTAAAAAATGGTGTCTACGGTGAATTAGTAATTAGCTATTGTAGATTGAGCATTCGTGTCATTACCGAGAGTATTTTGTGTTTTTTTTTCTTTTTCTCTCTGTTTCACTACCTTCTTTCATTTCAATCGCATGAATTTGTGCTGTTGTTCGGTTCGTTGTAGTGGTATGAAATGTAGGGATGGATGGCGCCAAAGTATAGGCATCTTCTGCCCCGTCCCCCACACCCATAACGTATTTTTTCAAATTAATTCTTCTCGTCTGTAATGATTGGGCTCAATCAATGAAACGTATTGTATCATCGATGCTTCTCATCGATTTCGGTATTATTAGTTTTCCTGCGAACAAATTTACAATCTGCGGCTTTTTCCCTTGCCCGAAGTTAATTCTTTGATGTGGAATTTTTCCATTATTTGACTCGGTGATTTTTTTCTTCTTTTTTTTGTGTGTGTGTGTGTACATGGTATAGATATTTTTGTCGAAAGGTAATTCGTATTTTTTTGTACGTTTTTCGATTTTGATCGGTATTGTAAATATGTTGATATGAAAATTTTCGCACGAAAACGTGGTAATCCTTATTTTTTTATTTTTTTTATTTTTATTCTTCATTGAGAAGTAACGAAATTTGAAAAAGAAATTCGACTCGCTGTGAAAAACCCTCGTAGGTATACGTCCATTTGTATAACATTTTACATTTGCGTAGGAATTTCACCTTTGTTCAGGAGGAAAAAAGTTTCGCTTTTCAGCTCTCTAATTCTACGCGACATTTTATTTTCTTTCTATTTTTATCATCGTAGAAGGTTAAATAGATAGAGTGAGCGGTAGAACTTCTGTATTTTGTTTTTATGTGCGCTCTTTTACATTTTCAAACCTATCGAAATAATGTAGAAGAATAAATTGAATTTTTTATGCGGCGAAAATTACTTAAACTATATATAAGCTGTACGTCGATGCAAAAATTGAAATCTGATGATGTACGCATACCCAAAGATTTTATCGGTTTCAGTTTCCGTTATATGTAGATTATATTTTATTAAGTTGTATATGATTGATATGTTCAGGAGATGAGAGTGGGCATGATCCTCGATTGCTAATCGGTTGCATTGAAATGTTTATAGAGGGATAGGCGATGAATATCGTTAAAAAATTTCTATTATCTAATCGATCTTCAAAGAATTAAAAATTGTTCAAGTTATGCGAGAAATCTGAGATCTTATCGCGATCAAAAATAAAGCTAAACCGGTTTTCTAATACCATTTACTGGAAAAAATCAATCATGCGGTATTGAAACTCTTTCATAATTGGCGTAATGAACAAAATCGAAATGTGTTGGATTTATATAGAAAATCCAACATTTTTCGAAAATTGTGAGGGGAAAAACCGGTTTTCTAACATTGATAACCTTGAAAAATCAATAACACATCGGTACAGCTTCTTTATAATTTGCATAATGAACAAAATCGAAATCTGTTGTATTTATATGGAAAATCTGACATCTTACAAGAATTGGAAGGGGAGAAAAACCGGTTTTTCAACATCGCTGACCTTGGAAAATCAATAATACCTCACGTTGTAGCAGTTTTTTCATAACTGACATAATGAACAGAATCGAAAGCTGTTGAATTTTAACATGAAAAATTCAACATCTTGCAACAAGTAAAAGGGAAGTAAAACTGGTTTCTTAGCATCGATAACCTTGAAAAATTGATCGAAAATCATTGCAATATTTTTTTAATTTGCCTGCAGAGTAATTTTTGCAGTTGATGAACTTATACGAAAAATCTAAATCCTTATAACGATCGTGAAGTGACCTAAACCGGTTTTTGACATGATTATCTAACGTTCAAAAAATCAATTATTCGTCCTTGTCTTTACAGGTCTTTTATAATAATTGCTATTTTGGAGCAGAATCAAAAGTTTTTGAATTTAATAAGAAAAATCCATCATCCACGATAGTTAGAATGGGTGTAGAACCAGTTTCTCGCTACCGTTGACACTGAAAAATCGATCAAAAGTTGTTACTGTGATTTTTTAGTTTGACATGCAGAGCTGAATCTGGAGCTGTGAATTTATATGAATACTTTAACATTTTGTAATAATTAAAAAAGAAACAGAACCGGTTCCTGAGCATCGATAACCTTGGAAAATCGATCGCAAATTGTTGCAATATTTTAAAAATTTGTTTGAAGAGTAATATTTGGATTTAATGAATTTATACGAAAAATCTGAGATCTCATCACGATAGTGAGGTGATCGGAACCGGTTTTTTACATGATTATATAACCTTAAACAATATCAGTCATACGTCAATAGAGGTCTTTTATGTGTTGTTGTTGCACAAAAGAAAATCGGAAGTTTTTGAACATCTTTAATAATTATAAGGGATGTAGAACCAGTTTCTCACTATCTTTGATATCAGAAAATCGATCAAAAGCTGTTACAATGAGGTTTTAGTTTTACAAAAAGACATGAATCGAGAACTGTTGAATTTATACGAAAAAGCTGACATTTTGTTACGATTAAGAAAGGAGCAAAACCGGTTTCTCAGCATCGATGAGCATGAAAAATCAATCAAAAATCATTGCAATATTTTTTTAATTTGCCTAAAAAGTAATATTAGGAGTTGATGAACTTATACGAAAAATCTGTGATTTCTTAACGATCGTTAGGTGAGCTAAACCGGTTTGCGACAGAACTATCTAACTTTGAAAAAATCGATCGTACTTCGTTATAATTTTTTTACAATTGCTATTAAGAGTAGAATCAAAAGTTTTTGAATTTATAGGGAAAATTCGCTATTTATAATAATTAAACGGGGTATAAAACCGGTTTATCGACATTGTTGACAATTAAAAATCGATCAAAAGTTCGTACGGCGATTTTTTTTAGCTTGATATTGAAAGTTGAATCGCAAGCTGTTGAATTGATACGAAAGATCCAACATTTTGTACCATGTAAGAGGAGAGCAAAACCGGTTTTTCGACATTTTTCATCTTGAAAAATCCACCCTACGTTAGTGCAGCTCTTTGGCAATTGGTATTAAGCACAGAATGATAAGTTGTTGAACTGAATGAAAAATCCAACTTCTTAAACGATTATAAGGAGAGTAGAACCAGTTTTTTGATATCATAGATAATGAAAAATCAATAAAACTTCGTTATAGCCTTTTTTAATTAACATAAAGAGGTTGAGTTTGGTATATGTAGATGGAAATGGTGTCCGGAGTATACCTTAAAGAAGTCTCGAATTTTTATCGCTGAAATATGCTTATACCGTTTCAAAAACTGGTTTTTCAAGAAGTTTACATAGTTTTTGTACATAAATATGTGTATCTTTCACAATCAGAATTCGTATTGATTCTCTCTCAAGGATAAATACTTATCCTTTATACATGTATATGGCTACCATTAATCCATTATCTAATTTCATTTCAGTATTTTTTTTTTGAACTTTGCTTGATTTTTGAACCACCTTGTATATGCCAACCAAAACCTCATAAACTGCACGCAAAATGTCCTAAAAATGAGCTAAATTTCGAATCTACCATCTGTTTCTTTTCATTTTTCATCGATGATGCATGTTCACATTATCAGTCCCCAGCTATATCGTTCATTCATTCATTCACTCATTCGTTCGTTCGTTCGGTTGAAAAAGATATATACCAAAACAAAGGCTCAAAAACGTAAAAACGCTTCGTATCACCTCATTCGAAATTATTTTTCAAGTTGATTTTACACTAGTGAATTTTTGAGCTACCGCTTGGTATTTTATACGTGCACAAGAGACTGGCACAACTTTCGTACCGAATTGGAATTTATCTGATCATGTAGCGAATGAGAAAGTAACCTTAACTTTACGAGATATTGCCGCTTCGAGGGGAATTACGATTACGAATTGCTTATCGGTATGTTCTTATCTTTATGGTTGTACTGGGGTAAAAAGTATCTAGAAGAAAGCAAAAACACCCATTCGCATTTGGTGGTTAAATTTTCAGATTTTCTTAAGTGGATACACGACCGACGAGATTGATACTGTAAGAAGGAAAAAAAAAGATTGCTTTTGTAAAATACGACCCACCGATGTGCGGTGGCTGTACTCGTAGTTGATTTTTTCATACCTCAAGGAAATAGACGAGTATATAAGTCATCGACTCACAATGAGTCGGTCGTCGTTGGACTACTGGTGTATTTTATAAATACTATAAAAATACTTGTAATACCTTCGCTATTGTCTGGTAAACTGCCAATAAAAAGGTGTCTGTAAAAGAAGATTTATTATTTATTATATGCGATATGTATTTTTTTTTCATTCGTTTCATTTCGTTCCTTAGCTCAACATATCATATAGCTCTGTTACATTTCGCAGGATTTTCATAGTTCAGCTCATACAAGTAGATACTTGTGTTTTACTCTGTGGTGATTATGTTCTACCTTAATAATTTTCCTTTATTTTTTCTTTTCGTTTTGTGTTTTTATGAGTTTTTTTATCCAACTATCTTGAACGATTGAAAAATACTTGATAGGAAAAAAATAACGATTGAAAATCAATGAATTATTTTTCTCGATAGTTTTCGTTCCGTTTGAATGAATTATTCGTCGCTCATACATGATGGGGGTGGCTTGTTGCATGTGTGTTTGTGTGTATTGTGTGTCTCTACTCTCTCTACTCATAAGATTTGACATGATATTAAATTTAGTGTATTCGGCTAAAATATTGTTATTACTCGTTACCTATATTACGAATTATTATATCTTCGACTGTATATGAAACAATTTTACGTATTCTGTGATTGTAGCCTTTATAAATCTTTTAAGATAAAACTATAATCTTTGTTCGTTGGGACCAGTTTTCTATGTAAATCTGTGTTACAGTTTCTCTTTATGATAATTGTTTTATAATAATTTTCACGTTAGGCGGATTTGTTGTTCTCGTTATGTTAGTTAAAACAAAAAAAAAATCGAATAAATAAAAATAAAATGCGCGCATCAATGTACGTAATAGTGCTTCAGTTTAGAGGATTACAGGGGCTTTTTACCTTTTGAAAAAAAAAAATACACGAATACAGCGCCCTTTACATATATGCTGGGTGCAATTTGCATGGAAATTAGAATTACACCATTGGAGTGTGCTTAGTAAGAGATATAGAAGCAAAGAGTAGATTACTTTTAGTCGAATTTTATTTATTTATTTCTCTCTCACTCTCTGTTTAAAGCATAGCAATTTGCGATAGTGTCGACTAAATTGATTTTTAAACAGTATTGGAAAAAAATTGCCATTTGTTAAAGCTTCCTTGTATAGTAAAATAAAGGAAAATCGATCCTCGATGCAAATTTTTCGCTTTTTCAAGTTACCCAAAATTTTACATTCGGTGTAAAAATTTATCATGTAAATTTTCTAAAACCCTACTTTCATTCATCGATGAATTTATACGCACAAACGACAGAGCTGAATTTCGTTATTTTTTCTTCTTTAAATTTACAATTACTAGCTCGTGGTTGGTTTAGGCAGAAATAGTGGTAAATGAAACAATCAAATTTCAAACCTTAGCTGCTGATCTGTGTACAAAAAAAGGGGTTTTTGTGGGGGCCGACAAAAATTTTATCTTTAGGATATGGAGTCTGAAAAATTGTGTAAACTACAAAAATATTTTCAAAAAATGAGTTTTTCATGATAAATTATGTAATTTTTTTCAAAATTTTCGTCTTATACTTCTCACTGGGGAATGCATAACAAAAGCATCAAATTTTAGCGTTTCCGAACATTAAAAATTTTAATCCAGCTTTGAGGTAGTCTTTTGAACTGCTGGCACTAATTAAAAAACTCCTCAAATTCCTTTCCTTTATAAAAATCCTACGCACGGGCCTGCCTAGTTGAATTTTGGAGGGGAGAGGGCTCAAGTGCACGTCCAAAATGCACGGTTTCAAAATTATACCAAATCAGTATCTTTACAAAAAAAAAAAAAAACAATAAAATTTTAAAAGATGGGGATGTTAATTTTTTCAGAGATAAAAAAGGCCCCCCTGAAAACCACTGGGGTTGGGGGTCCAAAACTGGTCAAGTATGTATTTGGATAGTATGCACCTACCACCAAAGTATAATCTCAAAGTTTAACCGGGAAAAATTTACCCAAGCGTACCCCCCCCCCATTTCCATAGCATTTTCATTCTCTGACCTAAAAACGAACGATCTCGCAGTATTCTTCTTTCGACATCTCTTCAAATATTAAAATTGATCGAAGTTTGGCTCAAGATTTTTACACCCCCCCCCCTCCCAACACCATAAATCTCTCATCAACCGACAATTTAAGCATACTTGGCGAATTTCAGCGGTCTTGATCGATATCAAGTGGAAGGAATGATTTTATTATTCGCAAAAAAAAAACAACTGGAAAAATGAATAATTGACATTTCCAATAGAGAGCACCCCCCCTCCCATCGCAATGAATCTATCAATTTTAAACGATGAAGCGCAATATTTAAATTTCACTACGTTGCCAGTTTTTCGGAGCTTCTCGAATTATGTTATTTTTAATGTTTAAATTAATTTTTTGAAAGAAAAATATCATATTATTAGAAAAATGACCATCTTGAGCCCGTACTAGTAGTTTTTTGAATTTCCATTCTTTTTTGTTCCTGAAAATGGGACAAAACGTGAAAAAGATCTTGAATAGACTAAGTAAATGTAACTCGTCCTCGTCTGTTTCAAATTTTGATGAGATTTTTATGCGAAAAATAATTTTATAAATGATCAGTCAACATGTAAAAACTTTCTCCAAATTCATACTCAGCTTTATGATAACCTTTTTTGAACCGTTGTTATGGTATTTTTAACTGAGTATTTCTTTTTTTTTTTTCCTATGACTTTTGGAAGGGTAAATTAAATAAGTATGGTACATACATTTAAAATGAATTAAAAGCCTAAAAAAATGTACAAACTTTCAAAATTTATTTTTTTCCAAAATTGGTATGAAAGTGAAGGTACCTAGGGAGAGTGTTGTGGAATTTTTTCACATTTTTCGAACCATTGGCATGGCCTTGAAATGGGCTTTGAAAACTTTGAGGACGCCATTTTAGAACTGGAAACTCGGAATAATTTTTTCGAGTTATTAGGACACTTTCAGATTTTTTTCAGATTTTTTAGAGTGGAGGTCCTCTTCTGTATCACTTAAAAACAATTTTTGTATACGTTAAATATGAAATTAGCGAGTAAATAATTACTATTTTTGAGAACTGTAAAGGAGGCCTTCACTCCAAAAAATATGATGGTTGTAAAACACCTCTAATAACTCGAGAAATTTTTTCGGTGTTTCCAGCCCAAAAAAAAGGGGGATCTACATGTCCCCTCAAAGTTTTCAAAGCCCGTTTCAAGGTCCTGGTCCGAAAAATGTGAAAAATTTTCACCACACTTCCCTTATGTACCCTCACTTTTGTACCAAGTTTGAAAAAAAATCGATCAAAAATTCGCGGAGAAAAAAAATCGATGTAGTGCATTTTTTGACATCCCCCCTCCCTCCTGCCCACAACAGTGACTAGATAAAAAATCGCGAATACGCTTAAAAATCATCTTTCACTTGTGCCTATTAAAATAGTCTCTTAAAAAATTAGGGTAAATCGTCCTCCTGAGCTAAAAAGCTTCTACGTGGAAGGTAATTTTTCAAACCGTCTCAAAATAAGATTTGAGTCAAGAGCCAATTTTTGTTCAACCTTATGCAGAGAAAATGTTCGAGCCTTTATAAGAAATTGTTTTTAAATCAGCACCAAAACGTGTAAAATTACAAAAAACTAATTTTCATTGAGATTGTTGCCGAAAAAAAAAAAAATAATCAATAAAAAAATTTTACCAAAGAAATTAAACCTACAATTGAAAATTGTTCACCACCGTACTTCAATAACGCTTACAAAATCGTAAAAATATTGAGAATTTTAATTTAACTTTTTTTTTTATTTTTTATTTTTTTTTTTGTGAACTCATTGCAAACTGGCGAAAAATGGCTTGCAAAATATTTAATAATGAAACGTTCGCGCTGACAGGGAAAGTTTTGAAATTGTTGAAATATTTGCCTAGCAAAAAGCACTGCTGCAGCGAATATATTCGTATACTTGAGGAAGTTTAAAAGGGTCATAAAACTATTACAGTGACGAATCAGTTGGCAGAAATGTCGTCATATGCTCGCCTAGTGTACGATAGACGGTGAAATTATGTCAGTTGACGAATAACGAGGAAAAGACTGGCGACTAGCGAGGTTTTAACCAACAGTTAACCGCGTATTACGAGTGTATACCTTGCCTTGGTATATAATACCGCTATACAGATATAATAAGTAAAGTATACTTGTATATGCGTGTATTTCGAATGGAAAATTAGCTTTGATTGCGAAAATTCTCTTACAACTGTGTACAGTGAATTAGGGAAAATAAGCTCGAGTTCACGATTGATTTTCATATACATAGATAGCTTGATGGACAGACAGAAAGTTGTAACTTTTCTATTGTTAAGCTCTACTTACAAAATAACACGCTTATTTGCATATTAAATCGGGTACCGATGTTAGAATATATTGTGTACGTGTTTTTTCATTTCCCCCTCTTGTTTATTTGTTTTTAATTTTTATTACCTATTTAATTTTTTTTTTTCAAATTAATTTATTTCTTAAATTTTTTTTTTTTTTGATCTATACTATTTTGTGTTATTTGTGTTTTTATTTATTTTTTTTTCTCGTTTTAATTAATAAATTCGCGCAGAATTAGTTTTAACGATGTTTTTTTTTTCAACATTTATAATTTGTTAAGTTTTAAAAATATCGCGAACGATTATAATCTCAAGCTTTTTTATACTATATTTTCCTAATTATACTTTTTCACGCTACGTTGTTTTTGCCGGTGTACTTTTTCTTTCTGTTTCGTGTTTTCTGAGCCCCTGCAATCAACAAAGCTCTTTTGGCTCTATTTGTAAGTATAATAAGATGATAAGTTATCACCCCTGTGCTCTTTATTCTATCTTGTTTCCAACTTCCAACTCTATAGCTGAAAAGTTACTTTGAAAGTGTGGTAATCTCGTTTCTTTATTATGCAAACGGGCGAATAAAAGGTTTTGAGGTAGTTTTACAGGTAATATTTGTTTAAGCGTGAGGTCGAGGTAATGACGTGGACAAATGTCCGTTTATGCGAGTGATAAAATATTTACAGATGAAGAATAAGCGTGATGAAACAGCTTCGAATAGTTTGATAGAGATATAAATGTTTTATTGAAAAGATTTACAACAATGCGATCTTATCACGATAGAAAGTGGAAATGCTATTGCGAAGGTCGAAATTACGTCGTTGGAAAATTCGTTTGACGATTCAAGCAGTCTAGTCCAGTCAATTTAGCTGAAATGAAGGGCAAAGTCGAAAAAAATTCCCATCTTGGATTTTTTTTTTTTGTAGAATATGTCAGGTAGGTTTCCAAATACAGCATATTAAAAGTACCCATCGATAGGAGACGAGCATGACCCATAGGCCAACCGAGGGGGAGTGCTCTAGACGCCCCTCAATCAGTTTTTTTTCAGCATATCTTCGTAAATATCAATTTTAGCCTCGCAAAAGTTATATACGAATTTAAAGTAGACTCAATTTCCTTCAATTTTGTTTCTATAAATTTTTTCGTAGGTCTATTAGGGGGGGGGGTGGCAAGAATGAGCGTTAAAGATGGGTATTTTCTGGGTCACAACATCAGGAGTCATAAAATTTAACGAAAACTCGCGTTATGAGTTTTATTGAGCACAGGTGATAGTTTTCCTGCAAAATATCAATTTTCCTCGTCCATATTGCTCACTCCTGCCCCTCTCCTCCCCTATTATCTTTTTTTCATTATTTTCCCTTAAATATCATACTACACAAGTCAAATTGTATTAGTAGGTATAACTCGAATTCTTATATTTCATCTTAGTCCTACTTCCTCCCCCCCCCCACTCTGAATCTCGACTACTGCCTTTACAAAAACGCAAATTGTAGTTGAATTTCATTTATTTTCATAATTTTGGGCTCAAAAATTAATACATAGAAAAAGTGAAAACCTCCTCCTTTGGGCCATTCCTAGCCATGCTACTGAGATCAAATTGTTTCGAAAATCTTTGCTGGCAATTTATAGCGGTAAACCATTGAAGATTAACTAAGATATTCGAAATTTTATTTGATACTGTATGGGACCTGTGCAAGTCGAAAAAATAATCAAAAGATATGAAAGCCAATTAAAAATGAGACAAAACCAACATTTTTAGCCTGGTTTTGTATGTCGTATTAATGAGAACCAGGTTATTAAGATCTGTAGACCTTCGATCGATGAGGAGAGTAGGGAAATTCCAAAAAAATTAACCATTGAGACCATTTTTGGCGACGTGAGATATTCATTTTTATTTTTCCCTCGTAGACTAAAATCGTTTACTCGGCTCGATACTGACCTGAATCCCTCAAATTGTGCCAATTATATGTATAAGTATGAGTGCGAATGACTTAGGTTTGCAATTCAGTTATGTCCAAATTTGGGTTGGGGGGTGCTAAGTTGCAAAAATTGCGAAAATTGTTTCTTTTTGAACCAATCGATAAAGAATCAAAAATTGTGTAAGATATCCACAAATCAGCTTCCTTCATTAATTATTAGGAGATGAAAAAAAGGAATTTTTTCCTTTATTGGCCTTGAAAAAAGAAGTTCAAGTTTGGTGAGTGAATTTATTAGGTGCTGTAGATGTGTCTTTTGTGGGTTTCAGCTGTTCATTCCAATACATACCCTTATGCCCGCCACTTATCAAGGAAAACTGCAGAGTGCCCTTTTTTTCATTCCATAAGTGGACAATTCACGAATATTTTTAAAGTATTTTACAAAAATCAGACTTATCAGGCATTTTTCTATCTCAGAATGCAACAAAAAAATCTCAAAAACATTTGTTTTTGAAATTTTGTGGTCTATTGTCATATTATTACCAAATTCAGAAAAAAACTCGATTTTTATCAAAATTTCAAAACTTTAAATCACTTTGATGAGGAGTAGAAAGGGGTTCTATGGTTCAGATAGTGATAATAATATTTTTATTTGATTCATTTCGCATCATTTCATTATTTTTTTCCACTAAATGTGACGCAAAACGTAGAAATTTATGTTCGCAGACTAATTTGTAAAGGGTCAAAAATTGTGCAAAATATCCAAAATTTAATTTCCTACGTTATTTTGCAGAGGAGAAAAGAGGCAGAAGGTTCATTCTTTTGACCTTCAAGAACACACTGATCTTATAAAAAATATTTAAAAACCAAAATTTTAACATTTATTTTGGGCTGACAGTTTGCCCAAATCAAGCTGAGAAGTTGAAATTTGCTATGTAGATTTACTTCATACCTTGGAAATGCCTTTACAAGAATTTAACCTTCAGCATTTTCGCACGTTTTGTATAGAACAAAGATTAATGAAAAAAAGGCATCGCGAGCATGATTTCTTTGAATTAAGAAGATATTCGAGTTATCTACTGATGAAATTAAAAAAAAGGAGCGCTCTGAGATGTTTTTTTATCAAATAGTGGTAGGGGTGCAAGTACATATTGGAGTGAATAGATGAACCCCCCCCCCCGTCCCACACTCAATAAGACACACCTTAGAGCTGTAATGAATCTGTATACCAAATTTCAACCCTCTAGATCAAGTTGGAAGGGAGTTATGCGAAGAACGAACTCAAAAAATGAGACTGTGATGGAGTGTAAGAAGGCTGAAAAGTCGAAACCCTCAAAAAACATATTTAGGAGCCATACTAAACCTATATAACAAATTTTAATTTCCTAGCTCAATTTAGAGGGCAGTTACGCCAGAAAAAAGTTCAAAATATAAGAAAAATCAACCAAGAAAACGTTTTATCGGGGCAGTGAGTGGATACAAGGGGGCTGAGAAGACGAAAACCCAAAAAAAACACATCCATGGTGTCTGCTAAATCTACATACCAAATTTCAACTTCCTAGCTCAATTTAGAGGGGGGGAGCCCTTTTTCAAGGCCAACAAGGGGAATCCTTTACCCCAAAAATCTCACTTCCTAATTCACCTGGGAAGCTAATTTTTGAATATATTGTACAACTTTTGACTCTGTATTGACAGGTTTAAAGAATAGTAATTTTTTCCATTTATGGCCCCCAGCTCCTCTTCACCGAATTTAATCAAGACCGAATTTTAACCGTAGGTCATCTCCACTACAGAATATGAAATCCGCCACCAATCTTAGCCTGTTTCCTAAATTTGATCGATTTCAGTCGATATGGGAGGGGAAAACGAAGAAAAAACGAAATATATGATATCATTAAAAATGGTAGTGGTGCTCTTCTAGGGGCGAAAACGGATTTTATTGATATTTTCCCCTTCCCTTCTTCCGCCGTAGGTCAATAAACCGTAATAGTGTGGATTTCATTGACCATGCATGCCATAGAAAATCAGGCTAAAAAAAGTGAAAAAATTGATGTGGTACTTTTTTAACTGGTAATGAGTGCTGAAATTTAAGATGAATTTTGGTCCTAGGAGTAGTTAAGGTCTCTGGTCATCTGTGAGACCTTCTTTTCCGATTTTTTCCAGTTATGAAGTTTTGGTTTCTTTTACTTGTCATACAAAATGTCAAAATGTGTATGCCAATTTTATTAGCTCTTTAATTTTTTGTTAAGCCTGTAAAAACATCCCAAGCTGTATGCCCCAGCCCCTCCCCCCTTTCAACGACTCAGTTTAATTGAAGTAAATATCTGAAGTGTGATTCTGTGGAATCTTAACTTAATGTTTCCAAACCATCTTTATTCTTTGTAAATATTTCAAAAAATATAATTTTTTGCTTAAATGACTAGTATAAATTTTAATTTTTCCAGAAATACGAAAATTATGATTATATAAAAAATTGTGTGTGTAAAATTTTGCTCTTATATTCGAAATAACTATTCAAGTATCTGAACTACGTATATTGGTAAAATAGCATATTTCGTTGATTATTCGTTTGAAGTATGCAATATGCATATTGATTTATCGATACTTATTCCAAGAGATTAGTGACGAGATATAAAGATTTTTTATGGCATTTTATCGCCTTATTTACGCCGTGCACAAATTTTGATTAAAACTTTCATTGCGTAGGAAATTTTACGAGTATTTCGCTCGAATAATTTTCACTTTACTTTTCGTGCGTGAAACCGCCGGAGAAAAAAAAAAAACTCGCGAAAAATATCGCTCATAAGAGTTCCCTCGAGAGCGTCTAGTTGGTAGGTAGGTAGCTAGGTACTAGGTGAGGTACCTAAAGCAGGGTTAGGGTATTGATAATTTTTTACTACATTCTACAAGTATCATGTTCAACATCTGGTAACAGTTGCCAGCGAATATGCATAAGATAGATACCCATTTGCCTGCGCGGGCCAAGTATACAATTTCGTCGATGATATAAAATAACGCGACGAAGTACTATGCGGTCTGTCGTTGATACTTTGGTATGATTCGAATTCCCACTTTCCAGTTTTTTTGACCTTGGTCAACCTGGCGGATGTTTTACCATCAGTGGGTGTTTCATTTACCTGGGCGAGAGATTCGTAGTCGAATTTTAGGTGGTCAAACGTGTGTGTGTGTGTGTTTTTTCTCTCTGCGTTCGGTATTCGTAATATCTATATAACGGATTCTAATATATGGAAATTAGCCATAATATTATCTGGTCGGTTCAAGCTTGAAGAAGACAAGGTTAAGGAATTAGGTATGGTTTTTAGCCTAGAGTAAAAAGAAAAAAAAATAAATAAAAGATTGGGGAGTTTAATATAATTGTATTGTTGGTTCTATGATGCGCCCAACTATAGAACTCAAATTATCGAATCGAAAAATAATATTTTTTTAAATATTCGTTCAAATTCAAATTTCCTAATGATTTCCTTCCTATTAGGCTTGTAAATAATCGTAAAACTTTATCGTAAACGAAAACTACGTAGGTAGGTAGCCAGGTACCTGCGACAGACTACGATAAATATTACCTACGTAAGCGAAATTCTACTATCGTATATCGAACAATGATGCTACGTAAGCAAAAATAAATTCATCGATTACGATATTTTTTCCTTTCCTTATAATTATTTAGCGATATTCGAATACCTATGTAGCTAGGTTGAATTAATTTTTTACTTGGCTTTTTAAACGGTCTGTCTATAAATAAACAAGGGGAAGAAATACACTTCTCTTATAAGCTTCATTATGATTCTCTCTCTATTCGTATAAAATTATAATATATTTACGATTTTTCATACTTTTTAAAAGAAGACAAAATTGTAATGCTGGTAAATTTATTACAATTTTTGGCGAGCGTATAATTTCCCGCTTGTAGAGTATATTTTTTAATTTCTTTCAAATGGTAAGATGCTTATTAAAGTATTAAAAACGAGTAATATATCAAGATGAGTTAGTCTGCTTAATACGAAAACGTGTGCGAGTAATTCGATTTTACGATAATTATTACGAAATACTTATGCACGATTATAGGTATCTGATAGACAATAAATTTACACGTATAAATCCCATCCCATTTGTGACCTAATTATTTCGTTTTAAATCATATCATGAATAAAGTAAATATACTTGTCACTCATTTCATATTAAGCATCCTACGTTGGTTCATTTTTTCATGTTCCTTTCTAAGTTCATATTACCTTTTAAACAATTACCTATTTTTACATTAAAAAGGGGAATCTATGTTGGAGGATGAATTAGATAGAAAGTGAAAGTTTTTAATTTGTCTAATTTTTGGGTACGTGATTTAGGTACTTCAAGTTAAATTTTACTCTTTTAGGGACAGTTGCTAAGAACTCCCAAAATAGGGTCATTTTTGAAAACCGCAGCTTTTTTTGCTTATTCAAATTGACAAAAAAATCTTTAGAACTCCGTCCCTCCTCCTCTCAGTATCACAGAAATATGCGTTCTTATCGGCAGATTTAAAGGTGAAGGCGAGGGGGGAGATGTAAAACCCCTCCAGATGTTTAATTTCCTCCCCCCCCTCCAGAAAGTTTTTCATTGTATGATGAATATCTAACAAATGATTGAAAATGTTTTGAAATCAAGTGAGTTTTTGAAAAACGTTCAGAACATTATGAAAATTGAAAATAATATTGTAACTTAGTTAAAATTTCAACATGAATAAGTTAAATGAAGAGATTTTTGCATACCAAGAAGACATTTTTGGTCTGATTTTCTATGATTGTCATATTGTCAATGAAAACCATGCTATTACGAGATATCGACTTAAGGGCGATGAGGGAAGGGTGGGTATCAACGAAATTTGTTTTGGGGTCTTAAAAAACCAATGAGATCATTTTTGGCTATTTTAGATATTTATTCCTTGTAATTTTGTATTATTTCCCCTCTTCCTCCCAACTAAAAATCATTTGATCAGCTTAATACTGACCAAAATCGGTGAAATTTGGGTAGTGGTGATGAATTGGCGGTTGATCTACTTGTTTTGATCTCTCATCTTTGACATGCCATTGATCTTTTGTCTTTGATCTCTCATCTTCGATCTCTTGTCTTTGATGACTGGTTTTTGATCTCTCATCTTTGAAATTTTAGTTTTTATTGATTTGTTTTGATCTTGTATTTGGTCTTTCCTCGTTGATATATTTGTTTTAATCTCTTGTCTTTGATCGCTTTTCATTGACCTCTCATCTTTGATTCTTGTTTGTCAATCTCTCGTCTTTGATCTCAGGTATTTGATCTCTTGTCTTTGATCTCTTTGTTTTGATCGCTGGCCTTTGATCTCTCCTCATTGATCGTTTGTCTTTGATCTATTTGTTTTAATCTTTAGTCTTTGAGCGCTTTATTTTAATGTGTTTGTTTTGACCTCTGGTGTTTGATCTCTTGTCTTTGATCTCCCCTCATTGATCTCTCATCTGTGGTCTATTTGGTTTGGTCTCTCGTCTTTGATCTCAGTTTTTTTTCTTTCCTCGTTGATCTCTCATCTTCAATTTGTGGATTTTGATCTCTTGTCTTTGACCTCTTTGTTTTGATCGCTGGCCTTTGATCTCTCCTCATTGATCTTTTGTCTTTGATCTATTTGTTTTAATCTTTAGTCTTTGAGCACTTTATTTTAATGTGTTTGTTTTGACCTCTGGTGTTTGATCTCTCGTCTTTGATCTCCCCTCATTGATTTCTCATCTGTGGTCTATTTGGTTTGGTCTCTCGTCTTTGATCTCAGTTTTTTTCTTTCCTCGTTGATCTCTCATCTTCAATTTGTGGATTTTGATCTCTTGTCTTTGACCTCTTGTATTTGATCGCTCGTCTTTGATCACTGCTTTTTTCAGCTGCTATTTGTAACGTCAGTAGTATGGCGATTGATCTCATCTCTTACTTAATATTTATCAAATGATCAAAGTACAAATTAAATAATTTAGCAACAGGAACTAAATTTAAAGTTGAGTCTTGAAATCGAAATTATACACACAAAATAAATTTTAATGAAGTAGACATGATTTTAACGTTTCGTTCCTCTCTAATCAGCCGGAATATTTGCTAAATTTCACCTCAAAATTTGTACGTATGTAAGACTTTCCCCTTGCCCATCAGTTAGGTCTCACAGATACTTAAGTTTCTTTTAAATAATGAATCAACTGTTACATCTTAAATTTAATAACAAGATAAAAAATCCACGATATAGAAAAATCAAGAACATGATCAGAATCTACCAACCACGTATATTAGTTCTTGATTCTTGCGACAAGAAAACTAACTATATTCAAATTCAAATGCTCCAAGAATTTGATGAACAAAAAAAGGTAAAAATAAACCATCCTCCTTTTTTTAATTAATATCATATGAACAATAAACTAATTGAAAAAAAAAATCTACGGTCATAATTTCAGTGCAATGTATGTAATACAAATGATACTGATGAGGTGTGCACTGTACACGTATGCACGCTATCAAAAATCACGTTTAAAATTACACCATAGGTAGAGGTACCTATAAAGGCTAAAAAAAAAAGCGATTGTGACTTTTCCAGTATACGTAAGCATTTAGTTGAACCACTTGACATGATTTCGTAATTTGCATCCTGATACGCGAAATAATTTTGGCCCTCGCTACCTAGTATAATGAAACTTTTGACACATAAAGGCTAATTAACAACATACTCAGTCAACATATGCTGACAAGCAAAGAATACTACATTCGATAACAACACAACCACTTATAAAACACACCAACATCGCCACATCATCCAAAAGCTAATTTTTCTTCTTTTCTCTCATTCTATATATATATATATATATATATATATATTTTTTTACATCGCACCGCAAATTACTAGCATAATTCAGAGTCTCGTTGAAAATAACCTTTTTGTTAAATCCCCGTTAACATGTCGAACGTGCTCGATACTACACGCTTTTCCAACTAAACACGTCATTGAAAAACATTTTCAAGCGTACATCTCCTATCCTTTTTAACCCTACGCTTATCAGGCTACGAGTACTTTTTCAAAAGAGACTCTTTAATCGGTACACGTTTCGGAGATCGCTTCTCCGTGAACACCATTTATATCTACTCGCACTATACCAACTGTACCGCACCTCCCCCCCGTACTGTACATATACTTTTCATACACTTGGCGCTGTCAGTTAATCATTTAACTTAATTTATTACGGCTGCGAATTAGGTATACGTATTGTACGTACGTACGTTTACGTAGCACCGCATACCAGCTTCATATGCATGTGTAAGTTTCTCTTTCGTTGAGTGTATTACGTACGCATTTGCTTCCGCTAATCGACAGACGTGTAGGTAACTAGGTATAGCGTGGTCGATTTTTACATTTTTCATAATAATAAAACCAACGAGCATACGTTTAGGTAATAGGTACGAACAACAAAAGCTCATTTACCTTTATCCATATCGTCATTATTTTATGTTAGGGTGTTCGATTTTTTTACGTAAATGAACAACCTGAAGGTAATTTTCACCATTCATTATTAGTATTTCCATTTTATTTTTCCATCGATAATAAGGTATCAAGAGATACACTTAGACTGGAATATACAGCACAAAATTACGTACAGATAGGATATTAGCATCGAAGTAAATTTTGTAAATTTTTATTGCATGCATTTTGCATACTTGAAACTGAAAATTAAACAGATGAAATGAAAGTAGCAGGTTTTTAGCCCGATTTATGTTTTTACGTTCTATCAACGTATGGCGTATGGGGGGGGGGGAGGTCCAATAAAATCCGTTTTAGAGCCCTAGAAGACCATTACGTTCATTTTTAGCCATGCCGGATATTAATTTTTTTTCCCCTACGAAACTAAAAATCTTTCGCTCAGCTGAATACCGATCAAAATCGAAAATATTTAGAAAACAGTTTAAATTGACGGCGGATTTAATACTCTGGAATGGAGGCGACCTATGGTCAAAATGCAGTTGGGTCCAAATTTGGGAGAGGGGGTGCTGAGGGGCTAAAATCGCAAAAATCGTTCCTTTTTTAAGTCAATCGGTAGAAAATTCAAAGTTGCATAGCATATCTAAAAATCATCTCTTCAGGTCAACTCGGAGAGAAGATGTGAGAGTTTTCACTCCTTTTGACCTTGAAAAAGGGATGATCCTTTTCTATCTCCCCTCAAAATTTAGCTAAGACGTTGAAATTCCGTTTTAGACGTCGTACTGTGAAAATCTCTTCTCTAGCCATCGGCCAACCTTCCGGATTTCTTTGGAAATGCAGAACCAGAAATGTCGAATACCTCTGGACGTTCATTGAATTCAATAAAAGCTGTCGCGAGAACTTCAAGACCTTACGACGTTATCGCCAGTTTTTGGGCTGCCGAATTTGCAAGCCATCAGAAGCAGCTGCTCATTCAAATTCAGGACGTACTCAAAAAAGAAGAAAACTCGACCGAAAAACCACTTTATTAGAGCTGTGAAGGGATGGAAGGCGGCTAAAAAGTTGAAACCCTCAGAAAAACACTTTTATGATGCCTACTAAAATTACATATCAAATTTAAACCGTCTGACTGAATTTGGAGGGGAGACATGCGTGGGACGGCTTTTTTTCAAAGTCAAAAAGGGGAAAACCTCCCGTATCTGTCCTCTTGACTCTCCTGGGAGGCTGATTTTTATATATGATGTACAGCTTTTGATTCACTATTGATTGGTTCTAATATAAACAAGTACCTGCTCCCCCAAATTTGGGTATAACTGAATTTTGAGCCACGGTTATCCCAACTCAACGATATCAAATCCGCTAGACGAGAAATCAATGTGAAGAGATTGAAGGCCAGCAATCAAATATTAGAGATCAATGATGAGAGATCAAATGCCACAGATTACAACAAAGAGGTCAATGACAACAGGTCGAAAACCACAGATCAAAGCAAATAAATCAAATATGTGAAAATAATAAGGAAAGATCAAGTACCAGAGATCGAAGATGAGAGGTCAGAGACCGAAGACAAAAGATAAGAAATGAAAAACAAAGAGCAGAAAGAGCAAAGATAGGAGGTAAAAGAAAGGAGATCAATGATAAGAGATCAAAGGTAAGGGCTCAAAACAAAGAGCTCAAAAACAAGCGATCTAATAACAGACATCAAAGATGAGCACCCATTAACAAGAGATGAAGGCTGAGAGATCAAAACAAAGAGATTAATGACGTCAGATCAAAGATGAGAGATCATAGACAAAAGATTAAAGATCCAAGATAATAGATGGGAGATGAAAACAAATGAATCAAATGTAGAGAGATCAAAGACAAAAAGACAAAAAGACTGGAAATCAATGATAAGAGATTACATAGGAGAGATCAAAAATCAAAGATCAAAACAAATGAGATAAGGGATAAGGAAATAAGAGATGAAAGTTGAAAGACCAGGAACTGGAGAAGAGAGATCCAAGACAAGAGATCAATGATAAGCGATCAAAATAACGAGTTCATAGTTGAAAGATCAAATACTAGAGATCAATGATTAAAAATCTAAAATGGGAGATTAAAACAAGGAGATCAAATATGAGAGATCAGAATAAATAAATCAAAGGCGAGAAATCAATGAGAACAGATCTAATACTAGAGATCAAAGATGAGAGATCAAAACGCACAGTCCAACATGAGGGATCAACGACAAGTGGTCAATAAGGAGAGAACAAACACGAGTAGTCAAGGATGAAAAGTATCATAGATGAGAGATCTGATGAGGAGACAACCTTTTAAATTCAGCTAAGAGGTTGAAATTTGACATGTAGATTTAGTAGAGGTCCTGAATGTGTGTTCTGAAGGTTTCAACTTATCTTCCCCATTGCACAGTGCGCACCTTCACAGCCCCGAAAAATTGGTTTTTTGTTAGGTTTTCCTTACCAATGTGAACTAATATTCATTTTTATATTTTTCTCCTCTAAACTAAAAATCATTCGCTCAGCTCAATACCAACCAAAATCGATCAAATTCAGGAAACAGGTTTACATTGCCGGTGAATTTGATATTTTGGAGTGTGGTTGACCTTGGGTCAAAATTCAGTTTACCTCACATTTGTGGCAGGGAGTACTGAGGGGCTAAAGTCACAAAAATTGTTCCTTTTTGAACCAACTGATAGGCAATTCAAAGCTATATATCATATTCTAAAATCAGCCTTTTAGGTCAATTGGGGCGGGAAATATGATATTTCTCCCTTTTTGACTTTGAAAAAGGGCCGTTCTCCCCTATCTGCCCTCTAAATCAGGGTAGAAGATTGAAATTTGGCATGTAGACTCAGTAGAAGTTTTAGATGTGCTATGTGCTGTTTGGGTGTTTGAGATATTCATTCCAATATCTGCCCGCCCCTGTACCTCTACCATAATCAGGCTCAAAAAGCAACTCATTACGATGCATTTTTTTCTTTTCGGATGTCGGATTAAAGTGAACACTACTATTATTAAAAAATTCAATTGACCATTGGATCCGAATCTTGTAACGATTTCGAATTGTGATTCTCGAAACCACACCCGTTTCCTCCTACGATACATTCTTGCTGACGTGCATCTGCATTTATGGTAATTTTTTTATTTTTGAATTTACTTAATTTAGACAACGTGCATATAAATAATGACGCAATTCTGTACTCGTCTTCTAATGGACTTGGTTGCAATGTAACAATTTTGGAGGGGGGGGGGGAATAATATAATGTTAGAACCAAACTATGTAGAGGACGGAGGGCACCGGCTCGATCGTTAATGACATCGAGAAACTAACGAAACCAAAGTCAAGCTACGTACAGTATACAGTGTACAATCGATTTAAAACACAAAGCTCGTCGTACGTATATTTGTTCTATAGGCATGTACTGGAATAGGTGAATACATTATTTTAAAATTACATCCGTTCTTTGTAATATTCAGTGGTTACCAGAAGTACAAGTTAGTATATGTTTTCCGTTCATGTTTTACTCGTCGGGTCTCTATACCATTCGTCCGAAATGGCCACATTGTGCTTGAAGTATAAGTAGTATACTGTACATATGTAGCATGTACTGTAGTAAATTGCCAACTAATAGAGTTGATGGGTTTAGGACTGTGAAATATTCGTGTGTGAAGTAACGATGAAACTGTGGGCGTAAATGTGTCATAGTCGATTATGTCTAGCATGTGTTCTTGGCAATACTTTTGATTACACGTGTGAAACCGCATACTGAAGTATGTACATTTTCGTATGTAATTGGCGATAATTAAAGGCGATTTTTCTTGCCCTTTATGCGTGTGTAATGTGTGTAAGTATAATTTTTCTTTTCGCCAGAAATTGCAACAATGATGATGTACACAACGATGTACAATACGTCGGTATTTATTTGTATGAGAATGGAAAGAGATAGTTATTAGGAAACCCTCGAATTGCACGATTGTGTACGTGTGCTTGTGGTAGGTAGAAATTAGCATTACGTTTAGGCGTGGCTATACGCGACGTTAATTTGGATGATACATTTTCAACAATATCGAATATCTGCCAGTTAGCTTTTCATTGCTTATCAAAACGTTTCACATTTGAATGCTCTTTAAACGCATATACAGTACGTAGTACTACGTACATGTAGATACAACGAGTAAAGGGTATCTGGCATACGTACCAAGTGAACTATGAGGTGTTAATGAACAATGTGTTTTTTACCTTTCAACACCCTCAATATATGCTATATACGTGAACGTATGCACTTTGTTGAATTTTTTTCTAGTTCATGTGGTTCTCTATTTCTTGTTGGTTTTTTTTTCTCTCCCGTTTTAATATTCATCTCCAAATTGATTAGTGGTATGATGCGAGAGCGAAGTATTTTGGTAAATAATTCTATATCAATGTGTGATGATAAACCTCATTTATTCAATTTAACGGTGGTGCTTTGTGACTCACTGATTGCTTTGTTATATTGTTTCTGACTGGTATAAATGAGCTCGACGATGACAATGTTGCGTTTAATCGACTCCTGCCACCAAAATCTCGACTCGATTCTGGAATTAACCGTTGCCGTGGGTATTTCATAGAGACGAATTTATGTAAGCAAGCTCGTATTCGTACGTAGCACCTGTATTACGTGTGTGTATAGGTGTAGGTACCGAACATTATACAATGCTAGTTGTCTCATTGTCACTGTTTCACGTCTGTCTGAAAAACCAAACTCTATAGGTTTATTGACCTATGGATGAAAAGAGTACGTAAAATCAATTTTACGGCATAACGTGTAAATTTTCAGCATCGAAAAATGTTTAATAGGGCATTTTACTCATTTGTGTAATCAATTTTAACGTCGACAGTTGACCATCGAAATCCGGATTGGTCAGATTTTTATTGGCTTTGACATGCATGATCAACTGTTCTGGGCTATCAACATCTGGATCGTAAACAGTTGAATCATGTTCGACAAAGAAATCAAATGTTAAGTATGAAAAAAATGCCAAGCAGTTTTCAAAATTCCTAATCTTGAAAAAAAAATCACGAATTTTTTTTAAGTTATGTCACTTTAGATGAAATTTGGACTTTTGCTGGAACTGGAGAAGCGCTAAGATTAGAGAATTTTGAAAATTTACTTAGCATTGTTTTCTTAACATTTAAGTTGATGTTCAAAATGATAGTAGTCCGAATATTGATGGTCAGCTTTGGATAGTTCACGGTTGACCATCAACTATTGATAGTCAAAGTATTGATGGATTTAAACTGCCAAGAGTTGGGAGTCCAAATCTGGTGCGAATGTTGATGGTCCATTATTGTTGGTCAACTCTTGACTGTTCACAGTTGATCATCAACGGTTGATGGTCAAGTGTCGATGGATCTGGGCTGTCAAGGATTGACAGTCCAAATCTTGATGGTGCGGATGGCGATGGTACAGTATTGTTGGTCAACTCTTGACAGTCCTCAGTTGACTATCAACTATTGATGGTCAAAGTGTTGATGGATTTAAACCATCAAAAATTGAGAGTTCAAATCTTGATGATGCGAATGTTGATGGTCCATTATTGTTGGTCAATTCTTGACAGTCCACAATTGACCATCAGCAGTTGATTGTCAAATGTCAATGGATCTGAACCGTCAAGAATTGACAATCCAAATCTTGATGGTGCGGATAGCGATGGTCCAGTATTGTTGGTCAACTCTTGACAGTCTTTAGTTCACTATCAACTATTGATGGTCAAAGTGTTGATGGATTTAAACCATCAAAAGTTGAGAGTTCATACCTTGATGATGCGGATGTTGATGGTCCATTATTGTTGGTCAATCCTTGACAGTCCACAATTGACCATCAGCAGTTGATTGTCAAATGTCAATGGATCTGAACCATCAAGAATTGACAGTCCAAATCTTGATGGTGTGGATAGCGATGGTCCAGTATTGTTGGTCAACTCTTGACAGTCCTCAGTTGACTATCAACTATTGATGGTCAAAGTGCTGATGGATTTAGACCATCAAAAGTTGAGAGTTTATACCTTGATGATGCGGATGTTGATGGTACATTATTGTTGGTCAATTCTTGACAGTCCACAATTGACCACCAATGGTTGATGGTCAAATGTTAATGGATCTGAACCGTCAAGAATTGACAGTAGTGATGGTCCACTATTATTGGTTAACTCTTGATAGTTTACAGTTGACCATCTATGGCTGATGGTCAAGTGTTGATGGATTTAGACCGTCAAGAATTGAGTATCCAAATTTTGATGGTGCGGATGTTGATGGCCTATTATTATTGGACAACTCTTGATAGTCCCCAGTCCCCAGTTGGCCATCAATGGTTGATGGTCAAACAGTCGATTGATCTGGCTGTCAAGAATAGACAGTCCAAATCTTGACGTTGCGGATGGTGATTTGTCATAATCTGACCAGCTGCAAAACAATTTGGTGTCGATTTTTGATTTAATCGGTCAACCAGTTTTTTTACTTCGCCAATAAAATTGCAATTTTTTGAAATTTGTAATAGAACGGAATGGCTAACAAAAATAGTAATGCCAGTTACCTTTATTTCGACCTATTTTACAGCCATTTTACGCAAATTTCAATTTTTACATCTAAAATTACACTTGTTAAAATTGAGTCAACCTGCTGCAGTTTGACATGTAGATTTTTTAGGTGTCCTATAGATATGCTATTTTGAGGAATTCGACTTTTCAATACCTCCCTGGCCAGCCTCCTCTTCCATCACCGTAGTTGATCATTTTCAAGTTTGTTCCCCATCGTAGAATTCACGCAAAGCTGAAATTCAGCATTTGAATTTGGAAAATGGTCAATTTGGATGTATATTTTGTGAAGTTTTGAATTTTTGGCCACCGTACTCATAATTCGTTGTAACTTCCAAAGAGTGAGTTTTTTTTAGCCATTTTTGGAGATTTTTTTAGTTGATTGGTCATATCTATATTGCCACGTTGATTAAATTGGCATTTCGACTCCCGAATAAAAACAAAATGTGGATTTTTTTTCGCGTAATCTTAAATCTTGGACGTAAATCTGTCTTTCGTCTTTCTATCATAGCTATTTTTATGTATGGACTTTTATAAATCTTATCACATCAATATAAGATAGGATACTCCGTATTCAATTATCCATCAAGTATTCATACAATATCGAAGATAGGAAGATACATAGACCTACGTAACGTACGTCAGACGTTTTAAACGATCACTCTGTAGCACCGAATAAATATGTAGGTATAAATATTTTGTGTATACGCGTGTAAACGACAACAAGTTTAGGACATTATATCCCGCTGTAATGTAATGGTACCTACATAAGTAATCTAGTAATGGTGCTGGTACTGGTGCGGTGTACCGGTGTTAATGGTTCATACTTCAAGGCCTCCACGAACCTCGTACCTCGCTATCTTGCGTTCTTCGCGGTATGCATGGTCTGAAGCTAAATTCTTACCGTCTCCGGTATACAGTACGTTCTACCTACCTAGCCACAACCTACATTATATGTACATACAGATACACCCTTACTCTGTAATCGCCCCCTATCATCATTCTCCCGCCATAATCACTAAAATTTCCAATGTTTGTTTACATTTTTATTTTAAAACCATCGTAGTCTATTTTTGATCGGTTGTATAATTTTCATCGCGTGTCGTAGTCGCTCCGATTCGGTAATGTGCGTGGAAGTATTTTATAAGTCGCATTGATTATCGGATTTAGTATCGGAATAAGGGTGGCGGAATGTATTTTGATATATGGACTTAAGACATGATAGAATACGATTAGTCAAGGGCAAATTGGGCGTTTGTATTGAACTGATTTTTCCTTCATTCTTCACCCCCGCTGGGTTTATTCGCACGTAGATTTTTCATTGTAAGAAAAATATACGCGTACGTACGTCTACGTATATAGTACACTAATGCAGGGAAAAAGCTAAAAAGAATGTGTGTCGTTCTTAGGTTTGAAGCCGAACAAATTTCACGGATAGCGAAAATTAATCTATGCATATTTTGACACCATCCCCACCTTTTGAGGGGCAAATGGGCTCAAATAGCATCAAAAGACAAACATTCTCATGTTTATTTTTTTCGTAACTGGTCATGGGGGAAAATTCTTTCATTATTACGTTACGTTAATAAGAGGTTGACACAGGAGATTGCTGCACTCCCCCTCCCATCCAAATGCCTTTTTGATTACACTTTATTTAAATTGGGAAGAGCTTAAGCCTGTGTTATGAATTTTTCAGTTAAATGGGTTAATCTGAATTAAATTTTCACTAAAAATATATATTTTTTTGGTTTTTGATATTTAACCGTTGAAAATGTATTGAATATGCATTATTTAAGTTGATTGCGACTGAAATTTTTTTGTAGAATTTTTGGAGATTTTGGAACATTGAAACATGGATAAATACTGAGAGTTTCCTCTTTTCACATGAACAGAAGAACGTGAGAATTGATAATAAAACACGACGCGATTTTTCTAGCCTGATTTTTTATGCTATTTGCGAACTGTCAACCTACATCAGATGAAGAGGGAGGCGAGTATCAACAGAATCCGTTTTAGCGTTCTAGAAAACCGTAGAGAAAATTTTTGGTATGGTAGATATTTATTTCTTTTTTTTTTCAACCTAACCAAAATTCATTTACTGTTCTCAATACTGACCACAAATGTTGAAATTTAATCAATATACTTAGATTGGAAGCGGATTTGATATAATATGCGTAGGAATGACTTCGGGTCAAATTTCAGTTATACTCAAAATTGGAAGAAAAGGTGCTGAAGGGCTAAAACTGCAAAAATTTTCGTTTTCAAAACAATCGACAGAGAATCGAAGGTTGTCTGATGAATTCAAAAATTAGTATCCTACGTCAATTAGGGTTTTGAGCTTAAAAAAGAGACCACTTCTCGCATATCTCCTTTCCAAGTCTGAATTGAAATAGGAAGTTAAAATTTCGTGTGTAGTTTTAGTAGACGTCCTGAATGCGCCTTTTTTTTTCTTTTTTAGAAATAAATAGGCGGACTGCATGCCACCATCTCATATTGCCTGGAATTTCTAAGAAAGTACAAAAGAAGATTAGCTCTAGAAGAGAGGAGCGAGAGGGGAAGGGTGCTAATTAACAACAATACGAAATGGAGAAATATTCATCCTCTATATTATCTATTAACTAATAAATTCTTTGCCACTAATTAATGTGATACTATTTTTGAATTTTACAGGAAGAAAAGTTCCTAAAAGCAAATAACCCGAAGATTTCGTAAGACTATAAAATTGAATTCTTCCGTGTAATTTATTTTCTCTGCTCAGTAAACTGGTAGACTGGTACGTATCTTTGATCTAATTTCATTTACTTATACTTTTTACTAAATTACCTACAACGAGTTTCGAAAAAAATTACCCGAAAGTATTTTAAAAAATTAATTCAAAAGTTTTAACTTTTTCGTCATCTACTCTATGTACTCCTCCTGCCTACTTACACCGGTAGCTACTCGTATTTTGCTCGTCTAATGTAACTTCTTGTGCTCTGTAAGTGAATTTCGCACCTTCGAATTAGGTAGTTTTACCCGGATGAAGTTAGTCCGGGCCAGCCACCGCGCCGAATGTTGTACGTTATTCGTCTGATAGATATAAATGCCTAATGATGCTTCCGCTTTTAGGGTAACATAGTTTGGTTAATGAGATCCAGCGAAGCGCGTGACTTAGATTATCTCCGCTTATACAGTTTGTAGCGAAGAAAAAAGACTTTTAAATCCTGGTTGGAATTCATTGCGCCCTTTTACGAGTATACTATGTACTGTTGAAATGTACAAATATCTCTTAGTAATGTTTGATTTGAAAGTTAAAAATAAAAGGTGCCACATTCTTTTGCCATGCCGTTCACGACGTTTACGCTTCATATAATGAACAGTGAATACAGAAGATATTGCGCTGTTGGTACAGGCATTTTAGTTCACAAATAACTAAAACCCGGACAAAATTTAAAAAAGTAGAAATTTCGTATAGTACTCAGACTGTGAAGTACTTTTTTCAATATTCGTAAACTTCCGTTAAATCCATGCATAGGTATCTTCCCCCTCTATTGGAGGGAAAGAAGGTACAAAGCTCGGATTTTTGGCAATATCAAAACCGAGATTACTCGGGTACGTGAGTCAATTATTAAGGAAAAAGAATACGCGTCAGAAGAAAAGCAGCCATGGATAACAGAGGACACCCTCGACTGAACAGAGCAGTCCAGCAGTGTTGTCGTAGAGATGGAGAAGCCTTCCTTAACCAATCTTGCAATGAAATACAGGAACACGCAGAGCGCACTGAGACGAGTGCAGTATACCACAAAATAAATTAGATCGCTAGAGATTTTAAACCTAGAATTCGCGAGATCAAGAAAGATGATGGCACTGTTGTGTGGGATTCTAAAGGAATCCTGGATAGGTGGTAAACGTAATGCGAGCGGTTGTACCAAGACAGTAGAACACCAGAGATGAACCAGCCGGTGCCTATGGTCGAAGTGACAGGTGAAGATGAGGCACACATACTACTTGATGAAATAAGGCAGGTGGTGAATGCGATGAAGAAATGCAAAGCACCTAGTTGCGATGGTATTGAAGCTGAATTGTGGCAAGCTCTTAGTGAAAGTGAAATCAAAGCAGTATGGCAACTTTGCAGTGTGATATAGCAGAGTTGTAAATGGCCTACTGAATGGTGTAAGTTGGTGCTGATTCCCTTGCATAAGAAAGGAGATGCAAAATTATACTCTAATTATTGAACAATTGTTCTAATTTCACACAGCACCAAAGTCATGTCACAAATCCTAAACAGCCGGATCGAGACGTATCTACTCAGGAAATTCCACCTGAACAAGTCAGGTTCATGCCAGGAAGAGGCACAAGGGAACAGATAATGAATGTCCGGCTGATTATCGAAAAGTGCAGGGAGTTCAACATATGTATAATGATGTGTTTCATAGATTACGCCAAAGCCTTTGACTGCTTGAATTGGAAGAAGCTCTTCAAAGTTCTAATAGAAATGGGAGTCCCTGCTCTTATAGTAGATTTGGTGGAGTCCCTATATGAGTTCAATTCTATGGCGATGAGAGTTGATGGTGAAGAATCTGAAGCTTTTCAAGCAGAGCAAGCGTGCGTCAAGGACGCATATTGTCCTCGCAGTTGTTCAACATCTATGGTGTGCATATAATTTGCGAGGCTCTTGAACATTGAACTGGTGGTATTTCTATTAGATGGAGAAGAATCTCTAATCTGCGATATGCAGATGATACCACCTTGATTGCTGCGGATGAAGAAGAAATGGCAGAGTTTGTCAACCTGATGAAGATAGTCAGCGAAAGACTTGGACTTCGTATTAATGCATCAAAAATGAAAGTCATAGTGGTGGATCGGGTCAAGTGTCTTCCAGTTTCTACAGCTCTGAGCGAATATGAAAAGGTCAACGCCTTTGTATATTTAGGCTCCATCATCAAAGCAGATAGAGACTCGTCGGCAGAAATATGGCGCCGAATTTCTGTGAGCAAATCAGCTATGACCAGACTGCACTATGTCACATGTAGTAGCAAAATCTTCAGAAAGACAATGAAGAGACTAATACAATCACTTGTTTTCTCAGTTTTTCTATAAAGGTGGATGATAAAAGAAGAACTGACGCCTTTGAGATGTGGGTCTGGCAAAGGATACTGAGGATACCCTGGGCAGCGTGATGAACCAACATTAATACAGGAGCCAGTCACGTTAAGTATTTTGTGTGAGAGACGCATTCTAGGGTATTTCGGTTATATGACGAGGAGAGAAGTCTGAAATCTTAAAAAAGACATTCTCCTTGGTAAAGCTGCTGCTAAAAAAGGGAGAGGAAGATCTCCAACCAGGTGGTCTGACATCATCAAAGCGTGAATGGGCTCTGTGGTAAGAGCTGTTTCACAGGCACAGGATTGTGTTCGTTTCGGTGCAATATGGTTGTAAGTGACTGAGACCTACTGATAATGACTTCACAAATAACGCATTTGTGAAAAAAATGTCAAAACAAAAGTTGTAGAGCATTAAAAAACGATTATTCTTTGACTTTTTTCCCTTGGAGATCGTGAGGAGAAGCTATGGCATTCAAAAAAGATGATTTTTGAAAATCTTCGATTGACACGAATAATTCTTAAAAATTTGCTTTATTTACTTTTACTAGCGTTTTCCTTACGTAGTACTTCTCACTATTATGAAAAATCAAAAAAAAATGTTGAAGCGTCCCTTTTTCTCAAAATAGTGGTGGGGAGGGGGATGGGACACCCTTCGAAAAGTTTTAATCCTCTCAAGAGATAAGTCCATTATGCTAAAATATTCGAAAAATTTATTCAGACAATAATTGTAGAGTGGTAGAATACAACCATTTTGATTTTTAAATTCTTTCCTTGGTAGTCATAGAATGGAGCTATGGCGAATAGAAAAGTAACCCTTGAAAATTTTACTTGCAATAAAAAATTGAATGAACTGCTAATTCACAGTGAATTAAGCAGATTTTTGAAAATTATTTGTGTCATTGATGATTTTCAAAAATGATTTTTTTCTGAACACCCTAGCTCCTCCTCACGACCTCTTGAGGGAAAAAGTCAAAGAAGTAAAAATAATCGTTTTTTTGTGCTCTACAACTTTTGTTTGAACATATTTTTCGTAATTGCGTTATTTGCGAAGTAATTGCCAAGAAATCAAGCTTTACACTCTCTTGCTCACCAAGAGGGAGGAGAAATATGCATGAATTTTAGGGAAGTTCGAGAATATTGGAATACATACTTCACAGTTCCTACCTGTACACGAAATTTCCGCTATACGTGAATTCTGACCAGGTTAAAACTTGAAAAGCCTGTACTATAGAGTGCAGGACGACGTGTATGGTATACCTTTACCTACCATTCAAATGATCGCATGCACGAAAAAACTATTCGTTCTGACAAGTAAATATGTTAGATGGTGGGGTAAAAAAAAATTTAGACAGAGACAAAAAAAATCAATTGTGAATATACCGGCGTAATATAAGTAGGTACCTGTTTATGGTCAACGACCGACCAAATGTCAAGAAAAAAAAGGGGTTGATCGCGTTAATCCGAGTTTTATTATAAAACGATATACCTTCTATTTATTATAATTAAAAAGAAAATAATGATCGCTATAATATAACGATATTCAGGTATAAAGAGGGTGGTAGGGGTGGATTTCTTGGTCGTAGCAAGTAAATATACTTTTACTATGAATATAGTTTACTTGCTGGCAAAGCATCTCATCAACTTTTACGATCATTTTACGCGAGAATAAGAGAGAAAGGAGAAGAAAAAACAATAACGTTAAAATAGTACAATGTACGAGTAAATATATACGTATAGATACATTATACATATAGAAAAACAATGAATACGAAAATGAGATTCTGGTATTTTCGCATTTTGAAATTCACTTTATTTCTCATCAATATTCTCGCCAGTCTGCGATATAAAATAAAATTGCCAACTTGGCGCTACTCCGGGTTGTAAAAATTATTACCTATACGTGTCTGTCTAGATGTGCCCGAGCTACACGCCTGTAGTATTTATATCTGATACAAAAACTGCACTGCACAAATTCTTTAGTTTGATGGCCGCCCCCACATCCCCTCGTAATCCTCTACACATCAAGTGTACGATCCGATGTTGGAAAAAATTTATTAATTTCATACGCGGTAAATGTGTAGTTTAATTTTTGATTAGTTAATTATCGACGAATGTTGTTCTTCTGAGGTTTTGTGGTAGATTTTTCTATCTTTTAGCATCCCCCTTGTCCCTGTTCTCGTTAAGTATACAAGTCCTTGTACCTTCGCGAGGTTTTTTTTTTTCTCAAACCACAGTGTCGTCGATGTTAATTTCATTAGTTAAATAACGAAAGTAAAGTATACGGTTTCCTGGATGTTGATATTGTAAACAACTGCACAGTGTCTCTGAGGTATTGAAATTTTCAAATCTTTAAAATGTAGTTTCCTTCTTTTTTTAATATATATTTTTTTTTCGTCGTAAAGTTTTTTAATCATTAAATATGATTATCAAATAGTAGAGATTTTTTAAATAAAAATATGTTCAGAAAAATCTTGGATTATTTTATTTTAAAGGGGAATATGTGTAGAGAAAACTATAGAAGCCACTTCATCATAGATGGAGATAAATCAACATTTTTTTGAGGGGAGGGGGAGGGGCTTCAAGCCCTCTACCTTCACTTAAAAAAAAGGAAAAGAAAGGGTCTCGTTTTATTCGTTGATTGAGATACCAAGAATGAAAGGTGGTAGTGGTCGGATGAATAATCACTAATCACATTTTCATGAAATTTTTTTTCGGAGCTATCTCAACATTTGAGAAGGCTTCAGCCCACATGCCACCTTACCTCCGCCTTTGCTCTTGATTTGGGAAGCATGTGTAAAATGCGAAAATGAGATAATCTTGAATTTGAAATTTGTATGTTATTTTGAACAGTAACGAGTCTTGAAGTGTTGCTAGAATTCTGAATAATTTGAAAATTCATAATCACGAGTATCTGACAAAATAAATTGATTGCGAAATAAAGCTAGGGTAATTTCAATAAACGTGGACTTGGCTTTTGTTTAAGAATGGACTTATAGCTAGTCTGTTTATGTTCGTGATTTTATCAAAGAAAAGCAATGATTCATCGATCTACAATGGGAAAATTCGTTTCAGGATTGTAAAATACCTGAGACTATTTTTGGATGTGAGAGGTATCTTGTATCCCTCTCCTTCCTGCCTGACTAAAAATCATGTCCTCAGCTCGATACCGATTAAAATCGCTCAAATTCGAAATTGTGGAGAATAGATGGAAAAGAGGGAAAAACTGTAAAAATTGGTTATTTTTTAGAAAATCTATTAATGACCAAAGATTGAGGTAATTTATACGTAGATATGAAAAAGGGTTTCCTCACTTTTTGAGTTTGAAAAAACGTGGTCGGGTGATTATTTCTTCTTCAAATTGAACTGGAAAGGGAAAGGGGTTGGAATTTTGTATGTAGATTATTAGGAGTCTTATATATTCCTTTTAGGATTCTGTCTTCTGAGCCTCATTGAATTTTCCGCTCCCCCTCGCCCTTTAAAAATTTTTGTTCATTTTTCGAGTTGGTTCGTGAGCTAATTCTTCCTAAAATTATGCAGAGGGAAGGGGGACGGGGGTTCAAAATTTTTCATTTAAATTTAGTAAAAGTCTTAGATGTGCGTTTTAGGAATTTTGACTGATTAGCTCTTTCATATCTCCTCATAACCCTTGAAAAATTGGTTTGCCTTCTAGATCAATTAGAAGGGGAGACATGAGGATTTTCCACCTTTTTGACCTTGAAAAGGAGCTGTTTTCACCTTATTTCGTCACCAAATTAAGGTATAAAAGTTAAAATTTGAAATGTAGACTTGCTAGTGACCATAGATGTGCCTTTTTGGGGTTTCGACTTTTCAGACTCATTGCGCCTACTCACAGCCCATATAAGTGGGTTTTTCGGCAGGTTTTCTTATGTTTTGTGTTTCTTCCTCACATAACTCCCCTCCAAATTGGACTAGGAAGTTGAAATTTGGTATGTAGATTTAGTACGGGTACTAAATCTGCCTTTTGTGGGTTTGAACTTTATAGCCTGCTTGAACCCCCTTCTACCCTGTACCCTTACTACTGATTAGGAATTCAATTCACATAATTAAAATAATTCACAAAAATCAGGACTAGCGATGCTTTTTTTAGAGAGCTTTATATCGTATCTTGAAATATTTTTGCAAAAAAAAAAAACGCGACGAAGAATTTTTTCACGTTTTTTTCAACTTGAAAAAGACTTTGGTAAACTGAGATTGTCGTCCTGTGGCAATTAAATGGATAGGAATAAAATCTTCCTTTCCTTATCTACTTTACACTGTAAAAATTTTTTTTTTGAAATGGTAAATTGGTAATCATTTTGAAAAGATGAAATAATATGATAGATTAAGATCCGACAAAGAGAACTAGATTCAAGGTCGAATCTATGCCCTAATATTTTTACTACTTTCTTAAAACATTATATGCGAATTTTTTTCACTTCCTTCTTCTCATTCCCCGCCAATGAAGTGTACTGAAGAAAAAGTACGAGTAAAAATTGAGATCTTTCGTATACGATTATGAACTCGTTTTATCCCAATACAAGGATCGAATTGATATCAATATAAAATATACCAACCTCGTACTTACTTACTTAACTACCTATCTACCCACTAGTAATTTTATAGGTTTAGTAATTAACTGATACTGGTAAAATTCGGGATATTACCGTTTGTACGAGTTTTTACTAGATCCCGAGCGAGCGTGTGTAGAGCTGTCGTAGAAAGAAGAAATTTCAATTTCGTAATAAATACACAACATATTCGTATTTAGCCTCTATCCATCGTTTATGTATATACGAAAATTTGAAAATGCGGTTATCATTTGCGGTATACGCGAGCGATTGTAAATAAGAGAAAAGGCTATATTATTGTAGTACATTTTGTGTATAGTTTGTTGTACCCCGAACATGAAATATATTTATTTTACGGGCTAATCAAGAGTATTTGACCTAATAACCGTATAATGACGTCAAACGATTATTCAATTTTGTATACGGAACCTTGTTGTCTAATTTACAAGATGATAATTACAGCAATGTAATCCAATAACGACGACAATTCGACAAGCGACAATGATGATGGAGTTTCTACTGTTGTTGTTTTAGCCCTCTCTCTCTCTCTCTCTATCTCTTTCTCTTTCTCTCTCATTCTATTTTTTTTTGCATTTCTAACTTCAGCCAACGCGGCCATAATTGCGGTTATTTGACGACGGTATTTAAGCGAGGTAATTAATGAGAACTGAGTTGAATTTACATATGCAATAAATACGACCGTACTGTTTTGTTTTTAGCTCAATTTGCTTTAGAAAATTCTGGTTACTATCAAGCCCGTGTAGCCAGTGTATCAACGTGTGAATGATTATATGGATAGGATGTTGGTAAAAGTGGTAGCTTCGTTACGTAGAAGTAGAAGTATACTCCGATAATTTTTTCGCATGTGTAGTATAATTTACTCTTTTCTTCAGCTTTAGTTTACTTTGCTAGTAAACTGAAATGTGAACTAGAAATTTTTTCTATAGGAACTTTTAAAGTGTTAAGAGCCATGAGATGGTGGAATTCTTGTAGGAAAAAAATTAGCATTCAAATTGAACGGAGGTTTTTCAAAAATCAGGTTATCGGTTATAACTGTATCTTAATTTTGGAAATGAACAAATTAAGCATTTTTTTAAAAAACTTTTTAAAAACGAACGATCATTTTTCACATTCAAAAATTTCCATATTTGCATGAAAATCTTGAAGTCACAAATACAGAGTCACCCTATTTTTTGTATTCGTTTTTAGCCTGATTTTCTATGCCATAAGGCCAATGAAAAACGGTCTATTACGGTCTATCGACGTACGGCCGATCAGAGGGGGGAGGGATATCAACACAATCCGCTTTGGGATCCTAGAAGACCATTACAACTATTTTTGGCAATGTCAGATATTTATTTTTATTTTGTTTTATTCTCACCCCCCCCCCAGACTAAAATCATTTACTCAGCTTGATTTGTTTCAATAGGTGAGGGCGACCTGGGATCAAAATTCAGTCATGCTCAAATTTTGAGCAGGGGGTGCTAAGAGGCCAAAAACGCAAAAGTTGTTCCTTGTTTAGCCAACTGATAAAGAATGCAAAGTTGTGTTACATAGCCAAAAATCAACCTCTTAGGTCAATTAAAGGGGAAGATATGAGGGTTTTTCCCTTTTTTTTGACCTTGAAAAAGGGCTATTCCTTCCCTATTTCCTCTTCAACAGAGCTAGGAAGTTGAAATTTGATATAAATGTAGATTTTGTATAGATCCTAGATGTATCGTTTTGGGGTTTCAACTTTTGAAGCCTCACTACACCTCCTCGTAGCCCCAAAACTGTAGTTTTTTTGTCGGTTTTTCTCAGTTTTCAGGTTTGTTCCTCGAATAACTCCCCTCTAAATTGAGCTAGAAAGTTGAAATTTGGTATAAACATTTTGGTACTGGACGAGTCTTTTGGGGGCTCGACTTTTTATCCTCTTTGCACCTCTTCACAGCCTCGGAAAACTGGGGGGGGGGCACAGAAATTTTCGAAAAGGTTGTGCGAGGCATCAAAATATATGTTTTTAAATATGCTGAACACCTTTCCAAATCCCATTTTACTGAAAACATAATGGGACCTAGGTGATGGATGGGGGGGGGGGAGAAGACATCGTGTATAATATCTGTGAAATGTACAACAATTATATATTTTGAAAATATTTATTGTGAAATTTTTCGATTTTAGATAATTTAATCTAATGCTTCTATATTTTCTTCCGATTCTTTAGCGGAGTTCTCTTCATTCGAATTCCATATTTATGACTGTGAGGTGGTGAAATAGAGGTGAAAAGTCGAGACCCCCCCCCAAGCCACATCTAGAGCCCCTACTGAATGTACATACCTGATTTCAACTTCCTAGCTGAATTCGGAGGGGAGTTATGCAAGGAACAAACTTACAAAAATAAGAAAAAATGACCAAAAACCCACGTTATAGAAGCTGGGAAGGGACGAAGTAGAGTTGAAAAGTTGAGACCCCCAAAAAGCACATCTAGAGCCCCTACTAAATGTACAAACCTAATTTCAAGTTCCTGTTAAGATGGAATGATTTGATCTTGTCCTCAGATTTTGAAAATTATCGTAAAACATTGTTGGAGGATTCCCAAAAAAAATTTTCGAGTGCAAGAACCACCCCCACCCCATTTTCATTTACCATTATAGCAAAAAAACGCGTATTCTCTCAAAAAGTTTTCACCGATTGGAGGTCAATTCAAAGGGGAGTTATGCGAAAAACAAACTCAAAAAACTGAAAAAGAGGAAAACCTATCAAAACCCCACTTTTTTGGAGCTGTGAGGGGGTACAATACTGATAAAAAGTCGGAACCCCTGAAAGGTACATCTAGAGCTCCAAATAAATGTACATACCAAATTTCAACGTCCTTGCTCAATTTGGTCGGAAGATAGGAGAAGAATAGCCCTTTTTCAGGGTCAGAAGGGAGGAAACCCTCATATCTCCCCTCCTAATTGACTTAGGAGATTGATTTTTGGATATGATATACAACATTTGATTCTCTATCAATTACCTAAAAAAAGGGACAATTTTTGTGTTTTTGACCCCTCAGCACCCCCTTCCCCAAAATGGGGCAAAACGGAATTTTGACCCAAATTCATCTTCACTGATATGTATCTGATACACCGCCAAACTGAGCCAATTGACCGAATTGGAGCAATTTTGGTGGGTAATCGAGCGGAGTGAATAATTTTAACGTTCGGGGAAAAAAAAATAAATGAATAGCTAACATGGCTAGAAATTGTCTTAATGATCTTCTAGGACCCCAAAATGGATTTTGTTGATATCCACTTTCCCTCCTCATCTGCCATCTGCCGATAGACAGCCTGGTTTTCATTGATAATATGACATAGAAAATCAGGCTAAGAAACGATCAACTCCGGTTATTCATTCGAACAACAACGGTCACTCTGGGGAAAAAAATAAACCTGTTTCGCACACTTCTAGGATTAAGTGTGTATTCTGTGCCTAAGTTTCAGTGCTTATTTCACTTGAAGAGTAAAATTTTGCATTATGTATGTCTCAAGTTGCCTGAAATCGACCGTCTGCCATCCTTTGATAGACCCAAAGTGGGTAAGGCTAACACGAACGTGTTCTCTATGCCTATTGAATCAGGATGGTTTCTAAGGAGGTCTTTTTATTGAGCTTTCGCGTAGTACTTTCTGGTTGCTTTCTACGCTATCTACGGGTAACTCATCGCATCGCTAGCCGGGGTTTTACAACCCTGTATCAGCATAAAATTAGTGTCGAAAGTCATTATCGCTATTCTGTCATCGAAGTTCAAAATATTTTTCGCTAAATCTCGAGACAAAAATTGACACGATGTAGTATAAATCATGAAAACCATAAAATAACACGAACGCACCCACATCTATCGATTATGTACTTTAATCGGTGGAAATTTTCATCCTCGTTCAACTTCAAAGTGAGACAAGTTTCGAACAAGTTTTCAAAAACTTCGGATACCTTTCATGTACTAACATGGGCTTTTACCGGGAACAGAGGAGAAGTACAGCAAAACGTCGTAACGTCGTTTAGCCTAGGCTGTGCAGTGTTACGGATCGGAGCTAATTTCATCTCGCAAAAGCGATACAATTTCGTTAATGACTCGAAGACGGTTGCTACTGGCAAACGCAACATTTTTCAATCTCGAGCCAATATCGTTCTCGACAGGATATCGCATTAAATGAAAACTTTAGCTTGTATATCTTTGAACTATGCTATTCGCAACCAGTAGCATGTCTGTCTGTACGTACAACAAAGATTCGCTTTGCGAATGAAATATTTTGACAAACAAAATATTTAAATTACTTGAGCTGTTCGTCGTTTCAAAGGCTTATAACTGTTATCCCTCTTAGCGCTCGCTATCTTTTACTTATGCTTTCAAACCTATACAAACATAGTGTACAAGATGTAATTTTAGGTACCTATTAGTTGAACCTACGCGAATAAATGCCGTGAAGAATAAACTACTGAAATACGGTCACATTCGTGAAACTTTGAACTTTAACGAAGTCTGTATTAGCTGTTTTGCGAACTCGATTCCGTGTCAGTCAATCGTCGGATGTCGACACTTTTTATAACGCCTTTAATCTATAACCCATTATCACGACCACGATACGATGCCGCGCCTAATTCATTAATTTATCAAATTAATGTCACCACGTCGATATAAATTTAAACAAGCCGACATTCCGTCTTAATTAATTTTCATCCTCGAAAAAAAAAACCTCCATAATCGTCGTAATTTTACCAGATCAAAAGCTTTTGCTTTATATTAAATTCGTTCGCGCGACGTGCACCTATTTTTTTTTCTATCTCTCTCATATTATAAATAGACCCATCAAAAATTTACATCCTCCTTTACTCTTTCGATGTTGTTTCTTTTTTTCATTTTCACAGCCTATATAAATCAATTTTATTATTTTAAACGCGCGTATACCCGTCGTAAGGTTAATGTATGGTACTTTGCAAATTATTTTTATGCCGAAAGTCATCGTCGCGGTTTTTAGACTTCAAAAAAAAAAAAAAAAGGATATTTATTAATACTTCCTTCTTTATGGTGGCAGCACCAACGATATATTTCGACTTGATGTATACTGTATTCGAAACCCATTATGAAATTTCTATTACCATATTATGCATATTGTAGCCATCTATAAATAAAAGACTTTAATTCATTTCCGTAGATGCGAAAATAAATGCAAATAAACACGCTACTATACAGCTTTTGCTATAAAATCGTATATAATAAAACAGAGATCCCTTCGAATATAAAACGTTTATCTGCGTTTATATGGAGGTACTGTGGATGGTTTGCAGTCAATCTGCAGTTATGTGTAATTGTGTGGGTAGGTATATGTATATATGCGTGTACTTGTACAGTACATACAACTACATACATGCTACGTACGTACGTACCATCATATAAATTAACATCAAAGATGAAGTCTATAACACTAAACACCATGTATACTCACTCATGTGGAAGCTCCTTTTAAAACAGTTCTGTTTACGATGGCGACGAATATGACTGTACTGTCGTAATTTCGAGCCTCGTACCAAATGTTAATTAATATGTAGGGTAGAAATCTAACGTATATTCCAACCTGTGGTATGGTACGGGCTTTTTAGCTTAAAAATCGCTCAAACTCGATCAAAAGTCACATAAAGTTGAAATTTCGTATATTGGTATCGTGGAATATGTATTTCTTTAGGAGAAATCTAATATCCAACAAATTTCTTGTGTCTGCAGTATCAGACTCAACAAACCCTATCAGAACCACTATTTATTCATGTATCAAAAACCGTAATTTGTACAATGAAACCCCAATAACAGATTTTGTATCAGTACTGGAGAATAACAACATAACCATATCAGACCTAAACCATGAAAATCCAAAATTCCCTCAATGGCTAATTCAACTTCCTGATATTAA
>FIZR01006809.1:0-18524 GCA_900060175.1 Ferrisia virgata
ATCGTTCAGAAGAAATAATCATCACTCGCCTTAGAATTGGTCATACTAAACTCACTCATAGCCACTTATATCTCAAAAACCCCGAGCCAATATACCAGTTTTGCAACTTCCAGCCCACCTCCACCCAACACTTTCTCTTCTTTTGATCTTCTCTAAAACATGAAAGACAAACCCTAAACCTCTCTGAAATCCCCCCAACAATCCCAGATTCATTAATTGAAATGAAAAAAATCCTCGTACTACATTTTTCGTAGGTTTTCCCCGTCTTTCTGAAAAAGATCCGTTTTAAATAATATATTGGAATAAAATTATTTTTACGTTTTGAGTTTTATGTGCCAACCAAAAGAATGAAAAATTATGTTGAGTGATCAGGGGAGAGGGGGGTGAAACAAAACAGAGTATCAACTCCAAGCTTTACATATTCTTGATCCGGGTCTGGGGGAGGGAATAGAAAAAATAAAAGGAATAAATATTTGACACGGCCAAAAATGACCTCAATGGTCTTTTAAGATGCCAAAACGAGTATCGTTAACACTCCCCACTCCCTCTATCTGTCATAGTTTAATAGTTCGTAATATGCTGGTTTTCATTGACAACATAATGACAGAAAATCAGGCTGAAAAGAAAATAAATAAAAAGATGGAAAAATTAACCTACGGACGGTGACATTCTTTATGAAAAATTTATAAGAAATCCTTTTAAAAAAATAATTTTCTTTTTCTCTTAACTTTCTCCAGTACGTAAATGTCCAAATTTGTTTCATGGGGTAAAAAACGAACTTCGGTCATTTTTTGGTAGAACTCCTACTTTCCCAGATATTGACCGAAATTCGTAGGTATTCAATCAAAGTTCATGCTTCGATGAAAATTTGAGAAGTGGAAGGAATAGAATTCATAGGCGGTGATAGGGATGCATGGGCGGACTCAAGCCCCTCCTCCAAATGTAGAGCTATGTATCCAAATGTTATCACGAAAATTTAATACGTGATCATTCATGCAATTAAAAACAGTAAAATGTCATTTTTGGAAGTCAAAAATGCCCTTAAATGCACGTTTTTGGACCTTTCATTCATGATGTTTCGGAACATGAAACGTGACTTTTTTTTCTAGAAATGAAGGTGCAAGGCCCAAAGCTTCTCTAAAAATTTTGAACTATATTTACCTATACTGAAAATCAAGAAAACATGTGATCTTCCGCTGACACTCATATTCAAAAAATAACATCTTGAAGTACCATTTAAAGGGGAAGAGCCAATGTATGCTTACGTAGGATTGTTCCAAGGAGAAATTCTCTGGGCTCAAAAATTACAAAAATTAGCGAGGACGAAAATCCTGGAAAAAATTGTGTTTAGTAATCAAAAACTGCATTTTCGGAAGTACTTCAGTAATTTACGTAATTTTTTGAATTTGATAGTGCAATTTACTTGGATTCAATTTTTTTCGTCCATAATAAGAGTCTTAAAACTAACCCCCCTCCCCCCGCATAAACCTGATTATAACTAATCTTGATTGATTTAAAAAGTAATGTCACGGATGAATTTTTGAAATTTCGAACTTTCATGCACTTGACGAATATGGAGTTTTTATTCATTGAGTCTATCAAGATATACATTTTAAGAAGATCTAAACTCTGTTTTTCTACCTTCTATATCCGCTTAAGAAAACAACATTTTTCCCGCCTACTTGGGAGAAAAAAATCGATAGTAAAATGGACAAATGGATTTGAAAAACGTTAAATTTATGCATGGCTGGTCAATAACTAACAATCAAAACCGCTTCCTGACCTCAAAGTAAGCCGGGGAAACTTTTCAAAAGTAAATAAAAAATCCAATAATCGTATTAGCAGATAATACATAATTGATGATAGGTACATCAAATGAACCCTTTTTTTTTTCACGTGCACCGATATTTTCCCATTCAGACTTCAATAATAAATCATAATATCGGAGGAAAGTTTCATTCACGATCCCGTATCACCATCTGCGAAAGAGGAAATTAAAAAAGTGATCGTAATAAATCTTTTTCTATTAAATTTCACGCTTACGTACCATATTTTGTAAACCAATGTAAAACCAAAAAGCAGCTCTCGTGCAATGTATTACATATAAATGGCAGGTAATGGTAGAAGCCAGTAGGTAGGTAGGTACCTAGCTACCTACCTACGTTCTACATGCACTATACAGTAATAACACAGGTAAAAGGCTATCTCCAGAGCAACGAATATAATTAATTTCTATAATCCGTTTTCCTCGCCGTAATTAATCTCAACCCAATCGAACTATTATAGAAAAATTTTTTAGATTATAAAAAATCCCGACTAACGTTTGATATTTTGATGTTTTTCCCAAAACCAAGCACAAGACAACTATAAATCGACGTCGGATTACTATAGCTTGTACTTTTTGGCCGAACTTCGGTTTAGTCTACCATTAATAACAGGGCCTAAAGCTGGATTAGACGATCCTTTTTGCAACTGACAGATCCTTTTCCTTTTCTACCACACAGTTATCTTACATTTTGTCCACATCACGCTTATAGACTTGATCGTGTTCTCTTCTCCCTTTATTTTTTCGTCACGCATGTACTGTAGTTATTTGGCGGTTTTATTTTATTTTACTTTCTATCTTTTTTGTTTTCATTTTTCCTATGTACTTTTAAAGGATTATCCGTATTATACACGCGCTGATAAATTTTTACTTTTTCAATTTTTTTTCTACGATTATGTCAGTCGTTCGATGTAGGGAAGTCTAAAAATTGTATCACGTAATACAAATTGCACGAAAATTACACGAAAATTGATTAAATTTAAACGGACTAAATATTTACATGACGTTCATACCGAGTAGTCTAAGAAGCATAAATCTTTCAATAACAATCACGAGCCATCTGACGACAAATTTTTTTCAATTGTTGTAGAATGTACACATGTTTTTGGAGTTCACTCGGCAAAGCTATACGATTTCAGATTTTATGATACTTATGGAATTAACCATCAAGTCAAAATTAAATGTAATACTGCAACATACAAGACTAAACCATTCTCGATTACTTAATTAGCCTGATTTTCTTTGTCATATTGTCAATGGGGGGATCAACAACATTTGTTTTAGATTGCTAGAAGACCATGACGACCATTTTTGGCCATGTTAGATACTTATTTTCATTTTTATTTTTCCCCTAAAATTAAAATCATTCGCTTAGCTTGATACTGACCAAAATCGATCAAATTTGGGAAATAGGCTTAGATTAGCGGCGAATTTCATATTCTAGAGTGAGGATGAACTCGGGTCAAAATCCAGTTGTGCCCAAATCTGGGAGAGGGGGTGCAGAGGAGCTGAATCGCAAAGATTGTTCCTTGTATGTTATACAAAATATCCAAATATCAGCCTTCTACGTGAAATAGGAGGGGAAATATTAGTATTTTTTTCTTTTTTGACCTTGAAAAAAAACGGTTCCTCTCCTATTCTCCCCCCCCCCTCCAATGAGTTGAGAAGTTGAAATTTGGTATGTAGACTTGATAAGGACCAAACATGTACCTAGTGGGGTTTAACTTTTCAGACTCATTGCGCCGCTCTCTTACAGCTCAGAAATGTGGTTTTTGGAAGGGTTTTCTTATGTTTCGAGTTTGTTCCTCGCATATCTCCCCTCTAAATTGAATTAGGAATTTTAAATTTTGAATGTAGATTCAGTAGAAGTTGTTGATATGCCTTTTGGAAAGTCTTGATTTTTCAGCATCATTGCACCCCCCCCCTCCCGTCTCATAGCCCCAAAAATGTAGTTCTCTGGAAGGGTATTCTTATTTTTTGAGTTTGTTTCTCGCATAGATCCTCTCCAAACTGAGCTAGTGGGAGTTTCGTTTCAGCCTAATCGCACCCATTCACAATTCCAAAAAAGTTGTTTTCTGTCTAGTTTTCTTATTTTTTTAATATGTTCTTCGCATGTCCCACCTGCCTCCTCCATTAGGCTGGGGAGTTGAAAGTTGGTATGTACATAGGTCCTAAATGTTCCTTTCAGCGGTGTCACGGTTTTAGCCCCTTTGCACCCCCTTCCCTCCTCATTTACCACTGATTAGGCTTTCAATATATATAAATATAATATTGTACGAAAATCGGGCAACGCGATTCTTTTTTGTAACGTGTCAAAGCAAGATGATTATTTTAAAGTTTACTCGTACTCATGAGAGTGGCTGCAGTTCAATAGTAATCAATTTCAATTGTTTTTTTTTTTTGGTACACATAATTATACATATAAACAGGCCCGCTAGTTTGAAGAAAAATACAACGTTAAAGAGGTTAAACTTGAATTATTGATAAAAGTAGAACGAGTTAAGCCAGGTGAAAACGTACTCAATTATTTAATTCATTTGGCTTCGAAAGCTGCACTCTTCGTTCGTTGAGAAAAACTTTAAACGCTTTTTCTAGAGCATTTTCGTTTTATATAAAACGCACTTATAGCTTCAAATTATTTATACGTTAAAAATAGAAACTTATTTCGCAGAAATGTAATCATTAGCCTTAGTTAAAATACGAACGTAAATCAAGCCAATTACCTTCTGTTGAATTGTTAAAATGCACGATCCTTGATAATTTTTTTTTCTTCGCAAATTAGTAGATATAGGTAGGTACCTAGCAAGGTACGTGTATATCTACGTTGATGTATAAATACTCAGTTTGCGCTTAATTTAGTTAAATGCTATAAACGACATGATATACTATTAAACTTAATCGTACATAAAAAAAATAAAAATCGCACCTATAGTGGAGGAGATAGGGAAATGAAAAATCCAATCAGTTCTACGTTTCACCTGCATCTTGGCTGAAATTCTTTTTTCGCCAAAGTAAACTCGAACTAACCCATTAAACTTTCAAAATAAAAAGGTATAAAAAAACGTGGGTAACTTTAGTTTCCAAATTCTTGTTCACAACTCTAGCGAAAGTTTTAATTTACAAGGCGACACTATGAAAAAGAAATATATAGGTACGGTTTGCTAGAGACGACTATTTTCTCTAGAATACAAAATAACCATAAAACCAGTAAAATACAACCTTCTTTGGTTTATATATCTATCGAGAGCTTTTGCAACGTACCATTTTCCCTTATGTTTTCCTTACAACTAATCAGGAACGAGGGTATTGCATGACAAATCAACCCCAGCACATTTGACCCGCGCGTTTTTTTCCTTTCCCTATGTGCACGGTTTCCAATTTGCGGGTTGATTTAGTACCTATTTGAAAAGGTATCGAAATCCGTACAATTCAACTTCTTCACATCATTGGTTTCTTATTTTACATTTACGTTTCGCAACAATTTCTTTTTCGATACAAAAATGAATGTATTCTTTTATACTACGAGTAAATCCGTTTAGTTATAAGCTTAAATTTCGCTACGCTGCAGTAATGATTTGCCGTGCAAGACGAGATGTAGATGCAAATACCAACAACTCGACCCGGCGAGCAGATTAAATTACAAAATATGAAAATGAGCTGTCATTAATAAGAAAAACATCTGGGTATTTCGTACATGTTACGTATACTCGTACGCCCGAAACGTAGGTACTATATCTATGGAAAAAGGTATAATTGAACGGGCTCTACGCTACCACCTATAGTTTGATATCTAAATTTCTAAATCGTATCGAAGAATCTAGATAGAAAATTGAAAGGATAAACCTCGACATTTTTGAATAAAATTTCCCAATATATGAAACGATATTCTACGAGATTGGTTCGAAAGACAAGAATTTCTTCGAGCATATCAACGTAAATACCAAAGTGTTAAATTGTAGATAGCTATACCGAATCCTTGAGCTGTGCTCTTCCCATCGTTTTATCCAAAAAACAATTATTGAACGCGTATAAGAAATTACGTACTAAATCTTTTCGACGTAGGGTATTTTATGGTGAAAACATGATATATTCAATCCTGAAGAAAGAAATACCTGTATGCATTTAACAATCCAAACTTATGCAATATGTACTTATTCGGGAGAAACAAATAAGTAAAGTAGATATTCGTATAACTAATTCGAATACTTCTCATCAGGAATTTATAATAAAATACATAAAAGCAGAACGTAGAATTTCGAAAATGAATAACACATGTACTTGTACGTAGACTGACGTATACCACAAATCTACGTCTGCATTACGTAAAACGTAGGTTCGGTAGACAAAAGTTTTGCAAACCGAATAAATTTAAGAATAAAATGACGCACTTCATTGCAAGTATTTGATGTGATACATAGGTAGATACATGAATAATAAATGAATATAATTAGACTGACGCCATGCTTTTTCAGTCTAATTCTTGTGACACATTAGAATTATGTGGATGGAAAGCGATACTTTTTACTAATCAGCGATAGGGGTAGAAGGTAATTTTAAAGTGCATAATTCAGAACATAAAAGGCCACATTTAGAACCCGGCTAAATCTACACGCCAGATTCATATATAAGATATAAACCACGCTCACGACAGTAAAAACTGACCAAAAAACTACATTTTCAGGACTGTGAGGAGGTGCAATGATGCTGAAAAATCGGAACCCCCAAAATGCACATGTATGGTCACCGCTAAGTCTACATACCAAATTTCAACTTCCTAGCTCAGTTTGGAGGGAAAACAGCTCCTCTTAATTGACTGCATCAAGATTCATTTATGCCCAAATTTGGGGGAGGGAGTGCTGGAAGGCCAAAAATGCAAAAATTTATCCCTCTCAAGCAAATTGATAGAGAATCCGAAGTTGTTCAACATATCCAAAAATCAACCAAGAAGGGGAGATATGAGGGTTTGATTTTGAAAAGGGTTATTCCTCCCCTATCCCATCCTCCCCAATTGACCTTGGAAATTCAAACTTGGTATATACATTTAGTGAGGGCCTTAGATACGCTTTTTGGTGGTTTCGGTTTTTTAACCTTATTGCTCTCCCTCCCAGCACTTAAAATGTGGCTTTTTGGTCTGTTTTTTTCTTTCTTCCAAACTTTAAAATCATTTATTCTGTTCGATACTGGCTAAAATCGCTCTGATTTGGTCAATCGGCTCAGTTTGGTGTCGGATTAGATATATATGAGTGGAGATGACCTTGAGTTAAAATTAAGATACCCACAAGTTTAGGGGAAGGGGTGCTGAGAGGCCAAAAACATAAAAATTCTTTCTTTTTGATCCAATCGATAGAGGATCCAAAGTTGTGTAGCATATCCAAAAATCAATCTCCTAGGTCAATGATGGGGAGAGATATGAGGGTTTTCCCGTTTTTGACTTTGAAAAAGGCTTGCTCCCCCCTCTCCCCTCCCTCCTCATCAAATTGAGCTAGGAAGTTGAAATTTGATATGTTGACTTGGTAGGAGCCCTAAACGTGGCTTTTAACGGTTTAGACTTTCCAACCCCATTGCACGCCTCACAGCTCAAAAAATGTGGTTTTTCATTCATTTTTTCTAATTTTTTATTGAAATTTGATATGCAAATTCAATATGGTTCCTAGATGTGTTTTTTGAGCGTTTCGATTGTTCATTTCCTTCAAGTCCTTCCTACTCTTAACACTGTTTTGGAAATTTTTTCCAAACTCTAATGATTATCATTTCTCTTGAAAATCGGACTGAGAAATTACGCCTTCAATTTTTTTAATAGGCAATTTATTTATTAAACGAGGTATCTTTTAGTAGCACTCAGTATAGACTCTAAAACTATAAGATGCTCATTTGCAGGTCACAGCGGTAAGGGGATTACAGAAAATTTGGGTACAGAGTTGTTCATGACTTTAACCGTTAGGAACGCTATCCACTAAATTCTACAGAATCACGCTCCGAAATTTTCTGCATTTTGATTGGTTGATACCTTGAAGTTTGTATGTGTTATCGCAAAGTCATATAGCGCTGTTAGTTTTGGTCTAAGTTGTTTTACTGGTGGGCACAGACGTTAGGGGATTTGATAAATAATTGCCAACGTATTTTCCTCTAGAGAGCGCTGATTCTTGGCTGAAAAATTTCTTCTGCTATTTAATTAGATGATTTCAACTGACCTCAACCAATGAAAATCGATCATGTTTTTATCAACAAATAACAAGAACAACTGTAAACTATCTGATATCATATGACGTCACACCAGTTGATCACGATCATAACTCATGATGATCTCAAGTTCGCCGCCAATCAGATTGCAGGAAAATTTTCAAAAAAAAGAGTTGTACGTGAAATCTACTTTAATAGCTGAATAAAAGGAATTTTTTCTACCAACTATCAGCTTTTTCTAATGGAAATTAGGAACATAGTGTTCAGCACCATTTCAGGATCTTGAAAACCTCTTGGAACTTCCTACAGGCCATATATAAAACATATAAATTAAATCTGCAATTCTGCATACAAACAAGTAAAAGGATTGAGAGTCTTTTGCGGCTGAAAAATGCGCTTTTTAACTGTTGAAAATTCCATTTTTCAAAATTTGGCTTAATTTGCTCAGATATACTAATTAATTCATGTTTTAAAATTTATGCCCAAAAAAAAAGTACACAGAAAAAGTATAAATTTTCTCTTTGGAGCTATTCCTGGCTACGCCACTACATAAGCATAAATATATTGAAATAGAAATCATATCTCCGGTTTATTGCATAAAAAGTCAATACACCCATTTGTTTACGGTTGCATAGTGCATCGAGATAATTTTTGAGACTGAACGGCACGTTATAAATCCATTGCAAGCATCTGCATATTTAATTCAATACCTTCTAATTACCTTGGATCAACAAGGTTGGAAGCTTACGACAACCGACTGAATTTTTTAAAGTCAGAAGAGTAAAAAAAAATCACCTTTCTTTGTTCAAAATTATTCTAAGACGTTCAGTTTTGATATGGCATTTTTAGCGATTTTTAACGCCCCTCTCCCATTCACGCTTACCACTTCTATTGAAGTATTTGTTGTTAACAAAAACCTATGAATTACATTGTATCAAATTCGACGTAATTCCTACAATTTTTCTTTGAATAAAATTACAGGTATGCCCGAAAAAGGTTGAAATAAACTACTTGAAAGTTGAAATAAATTTTTTCACGCATCTTCTCCACTTCTTAATCGCTTTATCAAAGTGCGCATTTAACCCAAATCCGTAACATGAGAAATAAAATCACAGCTAAGATCTAACAATAATTGAAAAAGGTACCCAGAAAATTTTCAATTGAAATTTTCGTGTTTTGAAATAAGAGAAGGACAATACTACGGCGATGAAAACAGAAAACTTGTTAACAGTGTTGAAAACAAAATTTAACGCTGATCGAATTTACATACCACCACGCTGTGTATTGTGTACTTGTACGTAGATTTCATTTTCTCGCGAGGTGGCATGGTAACGTATCAGCTGTAAATTCAAGACGTGACTCAAAATTTACAGCAATGTAAGCAAATCAACGATTTCAAAAGGATTTAAATTCTGACTCCACGAATATGTCACGTTTATTCGTAATTTAATACGTTTGCCATCATATGTACCTGTACCTATTTCGATTCTAATAATAATATAGGTAGAAAGGGATAGGTGCTATGCAGGAAGAAAGGTAAGTACACCATGGACAAGATAGAACTAAAACAGAGATCAGGTCTACCACGATATAACTTTCTAGACAAACTTTGGTTACAGGTAGCGATTTTCAAAATTCTGTACCTCTTAAAGTACATAAAATACGAAAACATTTTTTTTTCACACAAATCGCAAGAGTCAAGGTTAATTTCCGCAGCAAAGTGCCAACCAGCTGCTTAGTGTTCATGTAACTTATGACATTTTTTTACCACGTTAAAAATTCATCTAAAATATTAAATTTTGTCTTCCTAAAATCGCTACTTATCTTCGGAAAGTATAAAAAATTACAAATATATCGTAATATCATTCAACCAGAATTCAAATGCTTTCAAGTGTGTAGTAATTCTCTAAAAAATATCCTTCGAAGAATAGATAATTGATGCGTAGAAAAAAATTTACGAAAATTTGAAAATTTCAATTCTTCATCCCTTTATACGTATCAAATATTTTTTCCACGTGCTCATCTGATGACAAAAAAAAAAAGTCATCATTCATATTGTAAAATCGTGACATGTAAGTAAGTAGATATCGGTGAAAATGCGAGCACGATAGGTTTGGATTACAAAGTCAAAGTATCATTATTTGGCATTGAACTTCATCGGCATGTCTGCGTCAAATGCGAATATTCGAACGTGAATATAGTATGGCCGTGGCCATAAATCATCATCGAAAATAAATTAAATTTTAATGGTGGAAAAAGTTTCGCTATAAACATACGATATTTTTCTATTCTTTCATCGATAAATTTATTCTCATTTTATAATCCATTAATTAGCGAATATCAAATTTACAATGGGATATTCCTCATACACTTGAAAAACGTATAGAACGGACGGGTAGTTAGTCCAAATTAAATTATATACTGGTCCTGGGAACGATAAACATGGGATCAATATTTAATGAAGCGAGTCAATTGCTATCGTATAGCTTACACATACACATGAACCAAATATATCGCAATATTTCAACTTATACTGGCACTGGGTGTTAATTAGATACACCAAAATGATCCGAATACCATGCTTTAGCAGCCTACTGCAAATTAGATACACTTCTCATACTTTTTAAATTTCTTATTTTCGAGAATTAAAACACTATAGGCAGACTGATTCGACTAAAATTTATTTCATTTATTTTTCTCAGGTATCTATGTCAGTGGTTGGTACAATATGCTTTTCAAAAGTGTTTTTTAGAAACAATATATCGTAAAGCTATATCGTATATTTACGTACCAATAAATTAAAATTATTACAAAAAATATGGCTCAAACTCTTTCCTCTTCGTTCACCACGACACTTGTCTGGCCCGAATACAGATAGGTAGGCATTCATTTTGCCACTTTTTTGAAAGGCTAAGTTGTTACAGGTTAATGTGCTTCAATTTGGTCAAAATACAGTTTAAAGGTGTTGGGGGGGGGGGGGTAAAAGGAAAAAAATTAGGGAGTGTATGCTTTGAAATTCCTACATTTGCAAAATAAGGGCCACCCTAATACCCATATATTTTCAATAATGACCGAGAATTAATAAAATTAAAATTATTTTAAAGCTCACAGTCAGCTAAATTTTTGTACAGAGAAAAGAACATGGCACACGTAGATACATTTATGAACATTACAAGCGATAAACAAACTGCAGCATAAACTAGATAGAAAAACGATTACTTATACTCATACCAACGAGCAGTTGCAGAAAAGGATAATAAAATAAAGAAAAGTAATTTTTCCAAAAAGTTTCACATTAAATGAAACTGCTCATTCGCATTGATTGATAAACAGAAATCCATTAAAGTAATGAATAAATAAACGAAAAAGCAGAAATATTACTTTAAAGTCACGTAGTACGCAAACTAACAAGGAAAGTGATTTCTATCAAGTGCTGTTATTTTTCCAGAGTATACAAAATATTCTCTTTTTACAGACTTGTAAATCACTCTGAAATTTTCAACGTATAGGTACATAGGTAGATGCTGACGAATCGTATTTAACGCCTTTCATCCCTTTACACGTATAAAATCATCATGTATCACTTATAGATAGTATTGAATTTAGATACTTCGCTCGTCGCCAGTTCCGTTAAAATATTAATTCACACAAAATACACACAAAAAGGATCATACTACGGTCTATGGTACATTACGTATAATAAAAAGGATTAAACAAACGACTGATTTCAATTTATACAGCAAGTGAATGCGATCATATCATATGATGATAACGTATCGTACCTACTACATACCTACCTACATACACAGATTATATACATAGTTTTCATAATTTGTTAGCCAATTTCCACCATTGCCCATCGTACTCGTACTCGTATACCGAATAATGATAACATTCATCAATCAATTGCCAACAGAATGTTTCAAATTATTACTACCGCTTTACTCATGTACTAGGCGTACGAACTATATAGATAATATTTGATTCGAGTAATCGAGTTTGAAATAATTTCGCAACACCATTGAAAGTTTATTAAAATGTCAAAGGTCGGAATTATCAAAGTGCCTAACACATATAATTGATGGATAACAGTCGAACGAATATCACCCCAAAGCCATTATCCATTCGCCTATTTCAGCAGCATGATTTAATTTCACAAAACAATGAACTACTGCATAGGGCCGATGTATTTTGATGATACATACAGTACTCGATATGCATAATACAAAATACATACTATTTTCATTTCAAGCTACATTCATACATGTGTACAGTGTTCCACATTATATCGCCACCCCTATACCAATGATAGGTCAACTCATTAGACTTACATGCATAATGTTTAGCATACCTAAAAAAATTTAAGGGGCTGTGAAATACTACTTTTGAGATTCATTTTCTCACAAATCTGCTGCTCGCTTCAAAAATTCATAGAACAAAAGGTTAATAATGATAAAAATTCACCGTTTGCTCTATACAGTGTATCCTTACGAGCATGTTCGAGAAAAAAGTATCAATTAAAAAATACATATATTTAGTTATTTTTGGACAAAAATAGAAAAAAAATAATAATAATTTTAAAATTAAATGCGAGAGAAGCAAAACAATTGCGCCACTAGGCAAGGAAAGTAAGTGAGCGATTGTGATAAAAAAAATCAAAAGGAGGATGAAGTGGTTTTCAAACTGTGATGATATAAGTATAAAAGAATTTAGCTGAAAATTTTCCATCTTTTTCACTTTTTTTGTGAATAACTTATGAAAAAGTTATTACGAGCTCCCCACTAAAAATTTGTAAAATAAGTAGCAGTACACCCCCACTCAATGACCTAAGCAGAAACTCTGAAGGTTGCTTCTTCATGGAGAAAAAAAATGCATTGAATGTTGAAGACTGGAAATTCATGGATTTTTAAATAAGTAAATTTCAAAACTATACATTTTTTTTTCATTAAGCAACCTTCAGGGTTTTTTCTGAGACCATTCAGGTAAGGAGGGAGGCTTCTGCTACTCATTTTAAAGATTTTTAGTGGGTTGCTCGTAATAAATTTTTCAGAAGTTATTCACAAAAAACTGAGAAGTTGAAAATTTTCAACTACCTTTTTCAAACGTATATCGTCAAAGTTTGCAAACCACTTCATCCCCAGTCTTGATTTTTTTATCACAATCGCTCACTTATATTCTGTGCCTTGCGGCGCAATTATTTTTCTTCTCTCACATTTACTTTTAAAACTATATTTTTTATTCTATTTTTGTCCAAAAATGACTAAATACATTGGTATATATTTGTCCCCGTAAAAATGCAACCCTCTGGGTCATAGACTAAAATCAGTTATTTGGCTCGATATAGAACAAAATCACCGTAATTGAATCATTGAGCTTTGATCGGTGGAAACTTAAATATAAAATTGAAAGTATAAATTAATGTTTTAACAGAATATGATCAAAACGAATTTTCAAAGATGGAAAAAAAATCGATTCCTCGTATTAGCCTCCTTCTTCTTCTTTAAGCTAGGAAGCTAAAATATAGTTTGTAGATTTAGTAGATACTTCAAACGTATCTTTTAAAGGTATACCGACTTAATTGCCACATGACACCCCCTCACATTCCAACATACTCGAGAGGATATACTATGTTTTAGACCAAACAGTGAATTTTTATGATTGTCAATTTTTTTCCATAAATTTTCAAAGTGAGCAGTAGGTTTGTGTGAAAATTAAATTTTGGAAGTAGCATACCTCAGCGCCTTCAATTATTTGTTACGCTAACCTTTATACACGTAAGTCTCATGAGTTGACTTATCACTGGTATAAGGATGATGAGGTTAATGCGTAACATCCGGTATGTGGGTTAAAATGTGTGGGAAAAAAAACTCTCAACTATCCTATCGCATTCGAATGTAAAGTCGATGACTACTATTCCAAAAGTACACCTGAGCGATGCGAAAAACCAAGAGATGTCGTTAAAAGAAAAATAATACAACGGATAGAAATTTACGAGAATCTAATAGAAAGAGATAAATCAACGATTACGGTCATCTGCGAATGGTTACCATATAAGGCATCGGACAAGACGGCTTTTAGCCATGAGCAAAAGTTTCATTATAAGTTTAGCTTTGTAAGTTATACTAATTCGTTTTTAAATCGCGACTCCTTTAACATATCGCCGTCACTTTGGTAACGCTTTTCTGCCCATAAACGACCATATTATACGCAATATCCTCATCACTTTCATTCCAACGCTTCTAACTTTACCGACTTGATTTCGACCACAACGTAGTGCTGTATAATCCGTCTTGGAAACTTTAAACGGTATACGCTTTGTAAACTTCTGCGTTCGTTAATTCGACAACTGGACTTTTTTTCCTCATGGCATCGGAGTATAGATACAAGCTAGGTAGGCAGATAGGTAGGTCTGGGTACCTAAGCTAAACTACTACACGTAGTCTTTTACAACACATCATCAGACGATCCTTTTCCTCAGACTGGTTTTCACTGCTCATTTAACAAAGCGTTACATTTACAGTTTGGAAAATCGCCTTATTATTGTTATTGGCGATGGTACAACGTCCTTTGCGACCCTTTAGCAAATTTATAATCGTCAGTTTTCCAACATCCGATAAGTAAAAACGTTAACACTTCGATAAGGCCGCTCCTTACCCGCATACCAGATACTGTCTCGGGTCAGTCGGTTGTCGCAGATTTACGACAACCATAAAAATGCCTTGTACTGTATGTACTATTTACCCTTTACTGTGCGGTTTTTCTTTCCTATTTTCCTTTTTCCTTTTTTTTTTCTTTTTTAGACCACATTACAATGACATCACACGAGAACCGAATTATCTTGGAAAAACTTTTTTTCTTTTCGCAGCCTGACACGAATACCCCATATTTTAGCACGTTGTGTCGCGTCGCGTCGCCTCGACCGCACCAAACGACGTTAAAGTATAGTTTTTGCTCGGCAAACCTTTAATATCCCCGGGCTCGTTTTAATTTACCACTAATTACAAACTATACGAAAATAATTCCAACATTCAGCTATCGCATGGCCGCCTCGCCGCGGCCACGTCAACGACGTCTGAGCAAATTTTCCAACTTCCTATGTTATCTAATTTTAGCCGGTACCGTCGTACGACCGTCGTAGTGCGTACTGTATACTACGTAAAACGTATTACGTATGTATAAAATTAATAAATATGGAAACGAAGAAACACCTTCCATACTCTGCGTGTTAGCTACGTTACGTATGTACCACATTAATCCGTTGTCACCATCGCATCGTTCCAGTCGTCGTCGTGACCTGTACCAAGTTTCAAGTCTAATAAACTGTGTCCTGTATGAAACATCTCTCACCCACTCGCCGCGTCCACTGGCCGCATTGCAAATCAAATATGACACCTTTGCTTGAACCTACGAAATCACCGAACTTAATTTTCGCTTTTACAAACGATATATCTACCCTTTTAACCGCATAAATCGTTACGTAAATTAGACCTATCCTGTGTTACACTCTCGTACGTATACTAAATTAAACGACGAGTAGGTCACGCTACGCCATGCCCTGCCCTGCCATGCCATGCCATGCCATGCCACCGCGCCAATCTTCTATCATTGGTTTTACTATGTAGTATGTATATCTAGTACCTACTACTATACGTAGTTACCGCGAGAAAAGCTGAACTTGGCACGATAAAAGCCTTCTCAGCATACCATGCAACGAAAATTATGCCAACTATTTGATATCCCTCGTCTTTTCCATTCATTTTTATTTGTCGCCTAATGATTAAACTCGAAAATGTAGACATCTAACCCTGTAAACCTACCATTTTAAAGCGTGAAAAATTTCAACTCGAATCTATCCTGCTGCAGAAGGATGAAATCTGCGTATTTGCGGCCAGTAGATTGTATGTATACATACAAATTTGACTTTGAGGGTCGAAAAAAATAATTTTTTGCAAATTAATTTCAGTATTGTGAACAAGGAATATAGTCAGCTAGAGTTCGCAAGTCTCTCACCCATCATTGAATTGGCCCAACTTCTCGAATTTATGACCATAGCGGCCTAATTTTACCTGGTACTATATGTTAAAAGATAAGTTAGCGGAAAAAAAATTCATCACCAATACACACCTAACCCTAACGATGATTGTAAAGTGAAAATCGTTGAAAAAGCAGATCATGAAATACCCAAATTAACATTTTGATCGAATCCAGTCGAGTTTACAATTTTTTAAGCACTTTCACAAATTCTTCCCGCATTTGTATGTGATTTAAGTGAGATGAGTAAGCGTACTTCAAATGGCTTTTAGAAATTCGAAAAAATCAAAATCGCGTGTCTAATTTTTAAATTTTTTGTCTATAATCAGTCCATTCGAACCGCTCCGAGTTGGCGTTCAGCAATTATTTCGAGCAAATACAAATTGGAGAAACAATATTATGTTTAATTTCTGTACCACTTATTTATATTGTTCTGAACTGTTTCAACCCAGGCTCGTGCGCAGGATTGGTCCAGGGGGAGGATTTGAGTACTGAAGTTCAATTTTCAACATTCACAAATTTCAAAATTTGATCATATTTCTAGTGAACACAAAATGTTTTCCAATGAATTTTAATTTTTTTTTACTCGAAACTATCTGTGCATTATTACGACTTTCACTCGTTATATCAAGTGAACACAAAGGGTAGATGAAAGTTTCGTTCAATTTTTGATTTTTTTGTCACGAACTGAGTATTTATTTGAATTGTTTTGGGAACGGTCAGAAGACAATGCCTATCGCCAATCTGCGCAAATAGTTGCCCATTATGTAGTACTCCGAGCAGGCCTACATATCTAACAAATTTTTTTTACCTAGCATGAAGCTAGTTTTCGCGTAGCAGTGTTGCCAGCATTGAAAAAGTGAAATTGTCTAGCTCAAAATTTGAAGGGATAGTAATTTAACTTTTTGTGATTAAAGATTTTTGCATAACTCGTGAAGTCGAGCAAAAATTGTCCTGTAGAAAAATAGCGGGACTGTATGCATGTAAGTTTCACAAGCCCTAAATGATGAATTTTATTCCAGTTTTCCAAATTGAAATTGATATTTTTTAATTTCGACCTCGATAGGCGGACAGTGAACTAGCACTAAAAGGCCCTGGTGGCTAACTAGGAAACTCATGAAGAATCTCAAGGGGATTTTGATTAAAACTGGTCTTAAAGGGTAGCCCTTGAAATAATTACTGCAATATAAAAATTCTACTTGCAAGTTTTGAGTTCAGTTCCCATAATAGGAATTCAAATTTTTGAAATGATTTTATTTAAAATCGCAAATTCCTAAACACCCGCACCCCTTAAAAGCCCCCTGCTATGTTTGGTGAAAACGAACGGAAATAGTTATGTACTTTTGTTGCCCATTATAAATATTGAAGGAGTTACAGGTAAACTTGGAGTAATTATGGCCTGTAACACCGTCAATATTAGTGTTAGGCAACAAGTGCGCATGGCTGGTTTTGTTCGTTTTCACTCAAACATAGCAGGGAGCATTTAATGGGGTGGGGGGGGTATGTATTGTAATTTTAAAGTCTTTTTAAAACTTTGAATTTCTATTATGGCTGCTGACAATTTAAAATATTTTAGAACTATGAATTCACATTGTAGAAGCAAAACTCACAACTGGCAGCTAAAATTTTGGTGGTGTGGCATTTAGGTCAAAGGATACTACTAAGACCACTTTTTATCAAAATCTCTGAAGAGGGGAGATACTTTACGATATTCCCTGCTAAGTGGACGTAGTAGGAGGCCCTATACTTCGACGTTCTCGTCACTACGTACAGCTTTTAGGAAAACGCAATTTTTTGGTTATTTAAAAATTTACGCGTACATACGAATATATCTTATACAGGTAGACAAAAGGACGTTTCAATTTTATGTTTTTTTTTTTCGAAATGGAAAGAGGGTAGTGAAAAAATGTGAAATGACGTCAAATGAACGTAATAAAAATTTGGGGTCTCTAACTTGATCCTTACTCTACCCACCTCTGATTTAGAACTATGAGGCCAAAAAAAAAACTGTTCGCAATTTTTTTTGTTTTTCAGGGGTTCCAAAGTCATGTTTAAAAATGAAAAAATCATATATTTCAAATTTTTTTGAGATGAAAAAGCAAAAGAAAATACTTTTATTTATTATTTCATAAAAAGTTATAAAATTTCGTATTTTTACTTCTTTACCTTGAAAAAATTTACAATAATTGATTTTATTCCATTTTTAAACAGAATTTTAATGCCCCTGAAAAATAAAAAAAATTGCGAAATTTTATTTTTTGGTCTCATGTGGTCTACGAGACACGTTAGTATCAAAAAAAAAATTAAAAAAGGAAATTTTTTTGATTTTTCATGTAAGTTTTAAAATTTTAAAGTAAAAGGGAGTTAGGTAAGGGTCAAGTTGGAGACTCCAAATTTTTACCACGTTCATTTGATGTAATTTCGCAACTTTTTATCCATACTTCTCCAACTTTCGAATAAAAAAAAAAAAAAAAAAAAAACTTAAATT